>VUQH01009774.1:0-12479 GCA_015106775.1 Etroplus canarensis
ACATTCCTCTCCTTAACACCATACCTACCCAACACCTCCTCATCCCCTCTGTTCCCTTCACCTACATGCCCATTGAAGTCTGCTCCAATCACCACTCTCTCTCTCAGGGAGCACTCTACCACTTCATCCACCTTACTCCTCTTCACCTCCAGAAGACTCTTCACATACTCCTCCTTTAAGATTCCCTCTCATTCATTTTGCTTTATGTCTACACCACTTCAGAACATTTTGAATCCACCTCCATTGCTGCTGGTCTTGTTTACCTTACACCTGGTTTCTCTCACACACACACAATATAATTCTCTTCTCTCACCTCCGCACTCCTACCTTTCCTTCTGGCTCGCTGCGTACCCCCTCACCTTCTCCCTTTTCTTTGGTCAGCAGTACCCTGCTGGCCAACAGCACCAGAGGCAGTTATTGTTAACCTGGGCCTTGATGAATCCAGTAAGGGAATCTTATTATTGATTTTTGATATTTGATTTGGCAAAGATTTTATGCCAGATGCCCTTCCTGACACAACCTTCCCCATTTATCTGAGCTTGGGACCACCGCTAGGAGTACACTGGCTTGCGCTACCAGAAATAACTGGGGCTTGCATATGTAGTGGCCGGAGATTAGTGTGCAACACTCTATACTACCTAAGCCACCATGTTCACCATGTGCAACTAATTTTGCTATGTAAAACATAATGTCAGCAATCATCGTTCTACAGTCTCTCTGCAAGAGCGAGATCATTTCTGATAAATGGAATTCTTGCTAAATGAAGCTAGTCACTTTTCCTGGATACGGTTTACGCCTGTAATACCAAACTTCTGTACATCTCCTCCCTGTCACAATTCCTCTTTAAAAGAGAAGATTAGAAGCCAAAATAAACACAGTGATTTCTACATAGTAATTTTGTTGTTTAAGTGATTAAATCTGCAATAACTGTGGCATCCGTAAGTCTCATATTTGCTTTAAATGGGTTCTTAGCCAGCAAGGAGAAATGGAATCTTTATTTTTTTCTTTTTATTTATTTATTTTGTCACTGCTGCCTAGGGATTAATCTGCAGCTGGCTGAAATATTCACATGACACAAATATGCAGAGGAGATTACCTGGGAGAAATGTTTACCAGTGATTACTGTACAGCTGCTACCTGTGAGTGTGCACACGTGACTATAGCTAAGATGAATGGCAGAGCATATGCACTCACTTGCATTCATAACCAGGAGCATCTGGACAAAGATAAAGTGTATTTGCAAGGAGCAGCGAAAAACATGCAGCTTTTAACAACGTAAAGTCTGGAAAACAAACTGAATGAATAACAAGGTTGTGTCTAGCTCATTAAGTTTGGACTACTCTGAACAGTGAATCGGTGCTCATGGTAAATAGGCCGATGTAGTATAGCTGACTGCACCAAGAAACTCACACCAAGTCTGTCAACCTTAGTCAAACAGCGAGCTAATTGCATGATAAAATAAATGATGATTAATTATTATCGTGCTCCTTTATGCCCACAGCCTCTTGCTGAACTCCCTGCATGGCAGCATGAGCTAATTAAATTTAATCAAAGCCAGCATCAGGATGCTGCGTGCTTTACCATTCAGGGGTTATGGTGGTTGGAGTATCTCCACGAAGCAGAACTACCTATCCATTAATTAATCTGCAATAAACATTGTGAAAACCCCCAAATGAGCTATTGAAAATGCAAAACATCACATTGATTAAGTTTTTTTTTTCTTTGTACGTGTGAGCTATAGCCATGGTTAAAAAGAATCTCCTCTCACTGCTGCCAGCTTGGCTGTTTTGGAATGAGACAATGACTAAGGTCATTCAAAAAAGGCCTTACAAAACAGAAATCTTCAACTTCGAAAAAGGATGTTCATTTATACACTCAGTACTTGCTCTGAGTTTGTGTACCATGAATCACTCCACCAACGTGATGCGGCATGCAAGCGATCAGTGTTGTGGCACCGCTGAGGCTTCGTTGCAGCTCAGGTTGCTTTGATAGTGCCTTCAGCTTCTCTGTGTTTTTGGGTCAGGTGTTTCTCATCTTCCTCTTGACAATACCTCTTAGATTCTCTATTGGGTTCAGGCCAGGGGTTCAGGTTAGGGGCTCTCCAGTAAAAGTATGTCTGTGTGCACACACATGTAAATGGGAGCAGATGAGAATGTCTAGCAGGAATTGTTTGTTGCTGATGTGAGCAACCATGGAAATGCCTTGACCTTATCAGAGACATGCTTGACTTGAAGCATGAAGTTAAGCCCAATTAGTAAAAACAACAAGGCAGTGTAACAAAGCTGTTCATAGTTTGGCTGAGTAGTGATGAAAGTCGGAGGTCCAGTATGGGGTAAACTCAGAAATGGACTAACAGTAACACTACAGTATGCTTCAGCACCTGCACTGTGTCCTGTAGGAACAGCATCAAAGTGTCTCTGCTGTTAATTATTAAAACAGCTCAGTACATTTTTGTTTTATCTCCTAAAAAACATCTCCCTATAGTAACGTATATTTGCCATAGTTTACTGTCAAAATGTCTCTGAAAGCTCAAACCAACAATTCAAACTCATGCTATCAAAGACTCCTCAGCTGTGTGGAATAGCTGTCCAGAAATGTCCTAGACCTCCTGCCATGTTCGTACACCAGGAGTCCTTTCAATCCTTCCCTATTTGTACATGTTTTACTGAGTCTTCTGCATTTCAATGTGATGTTGTAGGTGCCTGTGGTGGCCTCCCTCTGTGAACTTGGCACTTCATACTCTGAAGCCCCCTCTGAAGCCCACTGGGAGGTCTACAGCAGCCTTTGAAGGCCTCAGGTGCAAAGATGGTCAGCGGCAGGCTGAGCGAGATGAAGACATGTGTCGCATTTCTGGCAGCTCTGTTGCTCCCCAGCATCCAAGCAGGTAAGTTAAGGCAAATTTTATCTGTCTGTGTCTATATACTGTATGTGATACGGATTCATGACATGAAATACAAATATGATAAATAGCATTAATAGATCAGTTGGTAATCAGATTCTGACAACCTAACACATAAAGCAGTGTGAAATAAGGCTAGAAAAAAGCAAAAGAAAAGCATTGATATTTCATCTTACTGACCTTCAAATCAAGAGAAAACAAATGTGTAGATAAGAAAACAATTACGTCATGAGACCAAAGTTGCTGAAACCACTTACAGTTCAGAAGTGTGAATCTGTATTATGTCAGTCCTGTTCCAAATAAACCCAGTCACAGACTGATGTGGTGTGCCCAGGTACAGCATGCAGGGTGTGGTTTAAAAATCCATAAAGATCATCGAGTGTGTCACAGACTAGCAAATGTGGAGGCACCTCAAGCGCAGTTAAAGATTAAAGATGTGCTATGTAGAATAAATTGCGCTGTGCATCAATTGCAGAGTGGGCATTTTCCATATAAGGAATTACAGTATGGCAATTATAAAAGTATTTGTAAAATCACATCATACAATCACAAGTTCAGATCCTCGTCTTGAGGCGAGTGACAACTCAGGGTTGTGTCCGTTGTTACTGATGCCTGCTTTCTTCTCTGTCGCTGTTCTCCCTGCCTTTTGGCTTTCCATTTACACATAAGCCCAGGGATATGTGCTGTGTCTGGTCCCAGCACAGAGCCAAATGCATCAAACTGCCAAGTAATAATGATTGCAGATGAAATAGCAAACCTGTTTGACTGCAGCTATCCCAACAGAACCGCCTTCATGGTACGTTCAGCCAACGTCCTCAAGACCATATTTTGCCATGAAGACACACACACACACACACACACACACACACACACACACACACAAGGGCAAGACAGTTGCCCACACAAGGGGAAAAGGAGACCAGCCGCTCCTTTGCTGACAGTAATGGATGCTGCTGTTGCTCTTTTTAAGCTGGATGTGGAAATACGGGGCTGTTTCCATGGAAAAAAGAAAAAAAAACTAAAAATCAACTTTATCTTTACACCTTGTGAGTCTGTGTGACTGTATGCCATCTGGAACCACCAGACAGGTGGATTGGAATGCAGCAGGTCTGGTGTTTATGTCTACCTGTCTGCCTGTGGACACGTTTGCCTTTCAGAAATGAAAAATATCTATTTTCATTAATAAAAGCTAATTTCCTGAAGCTTTTTATGTCATGTTATTTCAATGAGCAAAAGTCAGGCATTTTTTGTTAACAAAGGGACAGAACCATATTCCATTTGATAAACAGGGCAAGACACCTAATGTAATAGGATCACGTGTAGGCCACATAAAAAGTCAGTGTTCTCTGTAAGTAGGTCTTTTATACAGCGTGTCTCAGTTGATGCTGACCAGTTGGAACTACCACTGCCTGACTGTTGCACTTAGTTCTTTGTTTCCTTTGTCACTTTCTGCTTGGCTGTTACTTTTTTGTGGCTGTACATGACTTCTCTCAAAATTCTGCGGTGAAGTGCACCCAAAAATAGCGCATGAAACATCTGCTACATATGTAGACAACACCAGCTGTCAAGAACTATGATGGATTACTCCTTGAAACACCCAGAAAGCAGAATGGCATGATGTTGATACTAAAGCCCTGGAGCCTGATTGATTGAGAGTTCTTTTAGGTACAGTACAGAAGGTATGCTCATGGGTATGATATTCTGCTGGAAATGTACTATATGAAGTAGGTATGAAACGCTTTTATTCATAGAAAGACTAGTTTGACAGAACAGATATTTTTCTCTCATTTCAGTGTTTTTACCACTCACTATGAAAATTCAGATGATCGCTTCAGAGAAATTTAGGGTATTGATAGTTCTGGCAGGCCTCAGAGTCAAACTCAGCGAGCAATCCTGACAGACGAGCTTATCTCATTAATTCCCATCTGCACATCTTACTGGTAAATCCAACATGGGGCGCATTGTTTAAGCTGCTTCAGTCTGAAGAGAGCAAGCTGCTTTGCATCCCACCTCCACCTTAGCTCTTCCAATTCATACTATAATGTCTGAAAAAGTATTCACCCCCTCAGATGTTCACCCTTTATTGCTTTAATAAATGAAACCAGAGTCAATGTAATTTGGCTTTTTTAACAATAATTTGCAAAAAAAAGCTTATGTCATGTTAAAGTGAAAACAGAGTTTTACAAACTAATGTCAGTTAATTAAAATTATAAATAACAGCCGTTTAGGTCAGTCAAATCCAGAGCATTTGTCTTGTTGTCTTCGAACCATTTCTGTGGAGTTTTTGCTGTATGCTTGGGGTCGTTGTCTTGCTGGAAAATAAATCTTCTCCCAAGCTGTAGTTCTCTTGCAGACTGAGTCAGATGATCCTCCAGGATTTGGTGATATTTTTCTGCATTCATGTTCTCCTCTACCTTTACAAGCCTTCCTGCTGCTGAGAAGCCCAGAGCATGATGTTACCACCACCATGCTTCACAGTGGAGATGGTGTGTTTGTGGTGATGTGCAGGTTTTGATGTTCACCAAACATAGCATCTAGTCTGAATTTTTGTCTCATCAGCCCAAAGAACCTTCTTCCAGTTGACCTTAGAGTCTCCCACATGTCTCTGGGTGAATTCCAGGAGTGATTTCATATGAGCTTTTTTCAACAGTGGCTTTCTCTTTGCCACTCTTTCATACAGCTTGGACTTGGTGAAGAAATCGGGCAACAGTTGCTGTATGTACAGTCTCTCCCATCTGAGCCACGGAAGCTTTTAACTCCTTCAGAGTGGTTGTAGGTGTCTTGGTGTCCTCCCACACCAGTCTTCATCTTGCCCGGTCACTCAGTTTGTGAAGACGTCCAGCTCTAGACAGATTTAGACACGTGTCATACTCCTTCCATGTCTTAATGATGGATTTGACTGGTATGATATATGGCTGCTCCTTCAGTTGCACAGCTAAATCACTTGCATAACATTTCTTCAGAAAGGCCCATCATAGCAAAGCCTTCGAACTGCAGAACGTCACAAGCAGCAGCTGATAACTGCAGTTCAAAAAGATTCATTAAGAAGCTGCAGAACTCACCTTTGGTGGAGATTCTGATGTAGCTGATCAGCATGTGTGCATGTGCAGGGTCTTCTGATCTTCTGAATGTGTTTTATTTTTCTCTTATTTAGCTAGTGGTAGTTTTCCCACTGAATCAGTGCTGTTTTGTGGGATAAAGAAAAGCTGGAAAGGTACAGGATGTGGATCATCCCCACTTATGTGATCCCTAATGTCAGATTGTGAGCACTGAAAGTGGAAGTCCGCCTCTGACTTGATTGTTGTTTGTGCCATAGACTGTTTCAAAAAGCAGGCAAAAACCAGGGGGGGAATGCATTTTTATACCCACTGGGGATAAAATATAAGATGGCAGAGGCAAGGACATGCAGACCAGAAGGAGAGAAATCCCCACTAACCCCCCAGCAAATCCCACTCTGGTTATGACGTTAGTGAGAGGGATCTTTCAACTCGTGTTTTAACCCAAGAAGTAGTTTTCAGTGTCTAAACTTATTCAGGAAGTCAAAGTAAAAAGTGGGTTAAAAAAATAAAAGTGAAACAAAAGGTTGGCTCAACAATATAAGCAAGCCACACAGCAGCACTTCTAAAACACTCACTTCACCAAACATCCTAACGAGCATGCATGCATGTAAAGAAATGATTAAAAAGAGGAGATAAAATAAAGATAGTGGTAGTTGTAGTGAAATCAGCAGTAGAAGCGATGTGATCCATGAAGTTCACCTGCAGGATTATCACTATTGGCTTATGGATTTACAGCTAAAGAGGTGTTGATGGACACTAATGTCTGCATCAGATTGATTTTCCCACAACGGGAGAGAAGGAGCTCAGGCAGAGAGACAGAGTGAGAGGAGACTTGGTGTTTGTCTTGACTGAACCGAGCAGCAGGATTGGGTCATTTAGGGACACTGAATTCAATAACCAAGGCTTTAGTCATACCACAAACTCCTCGCTCACACAAACAGTAAAATGCAGCGCATGACATATCACACACATGAATACACAGTGCATGCATGTCTGTGGATAGAGAGGAAACACACACACACACCCACACACACTGCAGGGTTGTGTTTGTCTGTATATTATGTGGGAAATAAGAGTTCTTCATCTCCAGGCATTGTGCCAAGCAAGGCCACAACTGATTGAGGCCCTGTTTTGTGTGTGTGTGTGTTTGTGTGTGTGTGTGTGTGTGTGTGTGTGCTTTTGTGTGATAGTGCCTAAGGCATTACAAAAGTTCTTCCACTTTAAACTTAACATGTATCTCTCCTTCTTTCTCCCTGCCTCTTTTTACTGCAGCTTTATTCCCACTACAAACAGCGAAAATCCTTCTAATCACAACCACAAGAGCTCCTCAATCTGAGGCAGATCAGCTTTTTATTAGAGATTTAGTAATGGTGCTGCATATCAATGCGCTGCTCAAACGCAGAGCAATTCAGTGACATCATGATAACTGAACATAAATGGGATCTGGGTTTTTTTTAATTGGAATTAACAGGCAGCGCGTTCCTCTCAGGCAAACAGTGACTTTTACCTCTTCAGATAAATTGGATTATGTGTTTCTTTATGGAATCAGAAAATTGTCTCACCTTGTCTGCTCTGATGTGGGCTAGTTAAATTAGCTATAAATTTCACCATAAGCTTTTTGTAAAGTATGTAGACGTTTTAGCAAGAGATATGGTTAAGGCCTTGTGCACCTTGTAATACCTGGATTGAACTTCCATTACATTCTGTTTACGTATATTTACCAAGATTGACATTGCCTGTGTGCTGTTCGGTTCATAATGAACATGATATGTAGAAACATGCTGGAGACAGACTTCCATAACACGGAATGTGACCAAGTCTCGTGGTACGGAGCAAACTGTACATGAACTTTGGACAACTTCAGGAGAATCAGGTCGGGATAGTTTCCTCAGTTGCCACAGCAGAAAATACCGTGTGTGTTTTGGCTGAGGCAGCTGACCACACAGGAGGCAGCACTCATGACTCCCACTTGCTGGCAGTAAATGAAAGTGATTATGCAAATGACACAGATTATTAGCTGTGTTATTCTCACACCAGGCAGGTTAAAGACCAGATATTGTCTGATCTGACTGCCTAAGGAAATTTGCATTTTCACACCACCTTCGTTGGATACATCTTGTAAGAGTTCAACTCGACTGCACATGTGCAAGAAAGGCTTGAACAAAGGTCTGGATATTTTTTCTTTTTGCATTTCAACAACTGCAGTTTCTTTAATTACTTTTTAAGACTTTCATGTCAACATGTCCAACTTTCTTATTATAATGTGTCCACATGATGCTCGTCTTTCTCTGTGCAATTACTGCAGCCTGCAGGACACACACACACACACACACACACACACACACACACACACACACACACACACACAGAGCAGAGGAGGGAAGGGGGCGGAGCAAAGTGAGGCTGTAGATGGGGGCGGCCGTGGTGCAGAGGTAGAACGGTTGACCTCTGATCGGTTGATCATAGGTTCGATTCCCACTCTGCTGGCTCATGTGTCGATGTGTCCTTGGGCAAGACACTTAACCCCACGTTGCTCCTGATGGCCTGGTTAGCGCCTTGCATGGCAGCTCTGCTGCCATCGGTGTGTGAATGGGTGAGTGAGTGTAACTGTAAAGCACTTTGGGCCTTAGAAATAAGGTGATAAAAGCGCTATATAAGTAGACACCATTTACCATGTGAGGAGTGTTTTTGCACAGGCACATCTACTTTTTGACAGAACTAGAGCAAGTAGAGGGAAAAATCAAACTACAATATCAATCAAATCAGGCTAATATCGATCAGATACCAGTACCAATGTTGGTATCTATACTTGGGTCGATCCGCCCACCACTACTCATCACGGCGTTCAATCACCATGATGGGTAGAAGAATTGAGAGCATTTTTGAGGTTTGTTTGTCCGTCTGTTTGTCCATCCAGCTATCCATTACAAATCTTGTCACCATTACAGAAACTGACTTGTTTGCTGGATATTTTCCAAACTTGGTGTGGTTAATACCTGTGATGAGCAGAGGACCTAATAACCTTTGTGAGATTATAGGGTCACGCTGTAGCTGACAGATGTCTGCTAGGCTTCACTTTCGTGAATTTGGATCACCAAACTACAGCTCTTCACAGTGTTTGGAAATGTTGATGCCTTTTGGAGAATTTTTATGCCATTAACTGACAAACTACAGTATATGGCTTTTTGTGTAATAGGACCAAGAAGTCTGTCCTCCAGTCTTGGTGAGTTAAATTCTCATAGTTTATTAATCTGTTGCATAGCACTAATAAGGACATATCTGTGTCTTTGTCTTGTACCCGTAAAGTTTATGGATCTTGGTAACCAAGCTTGTTAATGTTAGCCGATAAATGATCACTCCACCCTTTTGTCTGAATGTGGTCATTTTGTGCTCCACAAACCCAAGACGGTGGCGGGGTCAAAATGTGAAGTCAGCAAACCGAGAGGTGACTTTATGTTTGCTAAATGTGTCATTTATATACGGTCTCAGAAAATGGTAAACATGGTATCTGTATACAAGTTCAAAACACTCCATCCAGGAGTTGTGATATTTTAGACTCAGTCAGAGTCATGATTCACACATAGAGCCATGCTGCTAATGTGGCCATAAACACCACAGCTGAAGCTGAAGTCTGTGTGGTGCTCTGCAGTTTTATTAAATGAAAGTTTAATGATCCCTGCCATGTGGAAATTGGTCTGTTGAAAAGCAGACAGCGACAGAATATATCAAGGAAGAATCAACAAAGCAAACAAGGTTGATTTGGCCAAAATAGACAAAAATCATCAGGCTCACAGTCATCAAGCTGAAAATATATACGAAACATACACTGAGCACGTTTCAGCTCATTACCAAATGTGTTGATTGATTTGGTTTGTTTAGTATACCATCACTGCATTTTCTCTCAATTTCACTCAGGTTTCTACACTGTGTATTTATAAAACACTTTTCATGTAATAAGCATATGTCATACGGCAGTACAGTGCTGCTCAGTCCTGCCTTTCTTTCTGAATTACTAAATCATACCGTGGGTGCAAAGGGGAAGTAAAGGACAGCTGCACAATGTCTTCCCTCAGCAATACATGGGTAGAGAAGGGTAAAGATAGACCTGCCAGTTATCTCACTTAAATAAACACTGGCTTTGAGGTTTTAACTATAAATTTTAGATATCAAACGTTTCAAATACGACAGCTGGCAGACAGCAGTGTAGTAAATCATCCTAACAACGACTCTTCTAATTTTTTAAAATTTGGTTAAAATTTGAGTCTAAATAAAATCAGTCAGTCCAGTTTTTGTCCCCTTTCAGAGTTTGCTGCCACTTGAAGAGTCCATGTTATGATTTTTGGGGTTTTTCCTTTCAAGGCTTAATGCCTGGCCACTGGCTAGTTTTTCCATATTCCAAAACACCAAGAATGAACCATTTTTATTTACTTTGGTGAAGCAGCTTCTGTTATAGTACATGCAACTCTTAAATATCTCAGCAGTGAGAAAGGCACATAAAAAGGGTTGTAGTTAACTGAAAGAGCAAATCCAAGAGTCTTCAAGCTCTGTGCACAGCCAGTATAGCTAATGCTACCATTAGCTTTGATCTTATACCTACAGGCCAGAACTCTGTGGAAACTTTAATGATAAAGTAATTGGGGTCTTTCCAAGTTCTGGGTTAAATCCAATTCAAATGTCCACACTTAAAGTCTGGAGTTTTATTATTACCCCAGGGAAGCACCTGTAGAATTAGAATCCAACATCATCGTCTGTAAGCAGCCAGCCCAATCTCCCAGCAGTTTGTGAAACAGTCATAAAAAATGCATTTTTCATGTAAAAAAATGAGACCACAGTAAGTCATTTTAAAACTTTATCCAGCTTTAATGTGGCCTATAACCTGTACAAATCAACTGAGAAGAAACAAATCTGTTAGCAGGAAAAACTTATTTTTTTTTTAACAATAAGCTGGTTGCATGAGTGTGCACACTCTAAACCTAATACGTTGTTAAAATGCCTTTTGCTTTAATTATAGCATTCAGTCTTGGTAGTATTTGCCCACTCTTCCTTGCATGCTCGCTCCAGATCTGTCAGATTATGAGGGGATCTCTGTGCATGGTGCTCCTCAGGTCACCCCGCAGATTTTCAGTTGGATTCAGGTCTAGGCTCCATCTGAGTTCTGTCTTAGTTTCATCAGATCATAACATGCTTTTGGGAGACCTTATTTTTGTTTGTTTGTTTGTTTTAAGAATTCTTCTCCCTCCTACCCTTCTCCTGACTGATACCTTTGAACAATAAGATCTTTGATGCTTTGTCAGCTCTGTGTGAACCATGGCTTTGGCTGTGGGATGGAACTGAGTCATTGTGAGGAAAATCCTATGAGGGCCGCTGAACTTTTATCAGAGTCACTTTAACTGATGGCAGGTGTGTACCCAAAAACACTGATTGCTGGAATTGAAGCAAAAACTGCTTCAACAAAGTATTAGTTTGAGGGTGTGCACCAGCTTTTAATTTTTTAGATTTTCCCCCAAACAGATTTGTTTTTTTCAGCTGAATTGTGCAGGTTATAGGTTATATTAAAAGTGGAAAAATTTGAAATGACTTATTGTAGTCTCATTTTTTGAATCAGAAAAACCTGGCATTTTAAGTTGTTTTTAATCCCTAAAACTAATTGAGTTGTTGTAAGTGGAAAAACTTTATAAAGCCACATATTTGTAACTAAAAACTTTTTTAAAACTCGTCTCGTCGTCTACCGCTTTTCCGGGGGTCCGGGTTGCGGGGCAGCAGTTCGAGCAGAGAAGCCCAGACTCTCCTCTCCCCAGTGTCCTGGGTCTTCCCCGTGGTCTCCTCCCAGAGGGACGTGCCCGAAAAACCTCAAGTGAGAGGTGTCCAGAAGGCATCCTGATCAGATTCCCGAACCACCTCAACTGACTCCTTTCAGTGTGGAGGCGCAGTGGCTCTACTCTGAGCCTCTCCCAGGTGACTGAGTTCCTCAACCTGTCTCTAAGGGTGAGCCCAGCAAACCTGCAGAGAAAGCTCTTTTCAGCCGCTTGAATTCGCGAGCTCATTCTTTCAGTCATTACCCAAAGATCATGACCGTAGGTGAGAGTAGGAACGTAGATAGACAAAAGACAATAGATCAGATCGTGGTTAAAATGTTAGTTATTGTTCTTTCTTCTTCCGGATCTTATTTTGAAAAACAACTGTTTCCGCCCTCGCCTCACTGACCGCGCTTGACTCTGGAACGTCGTTTCACGCATCAGCGACACAAGCTAACCCTTGAAAATAAAATGAGCTAAAAGCAAAATTGACTGAAGAGCTTTTTCAGGGAGGAACGAGCAAATGATGGGCAGCAGAAGGGTCACGGACCGCCAACAAAAAGAAAGCTGCATTTAAAAGAACATACAAAGGTTCTTACCTAAGTTTCAGGTTCATTACAACAGGTAATACACAAGCTCCTCACCCACTGTGACCAACTGGCTAATGAAGCAATGAAACCTACAAAACTGCTTCACCACATTGAGACAAAACACCCGTACACACGT
>VUQH01009776.1:6075-32854 GCA_015106775.1 Etroplus canarensis
TATATATCATAAAACACAATGAAACACAATGAAATGGCGTAGCCTTCGTTAACTTCCCTGAAAAAGATCCAATTGCGACCTCTAACGGTGAAATGAAGGAAGTGAGCTTTAAAATGGAAATAGTATAACTATCACAGGCCAGACAAATTTTTAGATAACTTTACCTGATCATTTAACTTCATTGATTTTAAATTAATTAATTAATTTAAAAAATCTAGAATACATGGGTATACTGTGGTACCGATGTTTATATGTTTTATATGATATGTTTTTAAACCCCTGCTAACATCTTTTACAGATTTAGCAGTATGATGAAGTTAACAAGAATTGGCAGAATTTATTAGGCTGTATGCATAATTTATATAGCTTGTGAAAAAATGCTATATAATAAATTAAAAAAGATGGATTTATACACTTTAGATGAGCATTAGATACATTCAGTGTAGTAAGTGCACGCTATTTTGGGAGATAGCTGAACTTATTATAGGTACTGGTGCTTATAGATGCATACATACATATCAAGGATAGCACAATGTGTGGTAAGTGATTAAAACGGCGCTTTTTATGCAAGCACTGCAATTCCTATCAGAATGTGCATCACACACTGTTCGTACAGCTAAAAGTGCCAGAGGGAGCACTAAAATGGCATAATGTTCATCTTAATGACCAGAAGGTCCCCCTGGCAAAAGAAATACCTGGACTACAGTGTTATCTCTGAAAAGAAAAAAAAAATCTACCTCTGTCTTGATAGGGAAAATGTGTTGTATTGCTGCGTCAAGTTGGGTTAAATACCATCATTTAGAATCAGGGGTCTCCCATGGCTCCAGAGTCACATGTGGTTCTTTCATCTCCAGTGGCTCTCTGTGGCTTTAACAAATATCTTACACAAATTTAAACTGAAATTGGCTGTTTTTGTTTTTTTTTTTACTTGGGCTATTTTTAAAATTATTGGGTGGCAGCCTATTTTGAATTATCAAAATAGGCTGCTTTTAATTGAATTAATTTTTATTAATTATTCATTTGCCATTTGCACACAAACAGAGTGGTCTGCATGCTTTCACAGCTACTCTGTTTTCAAAGTAGGCCTAAACATGCTGATATATATATTTTTCCTCCACTTTCCACCTGTTCTTTTTGTATTAAAAAATGTAACCATAAACCATTTTTAACATTTTAGTTCCATTAATTCATAAATATAACAAAAACATGGCATTATTGTAACAAAGTGCTGCTGCAGCCCACTGCAGAGTAGTTACTTGTGTTAGAAGATTCAATTCATGCCCAGTTGGTAATGTTGATAGGCAATTTTACACTTAATAGGTTGTATTCCTTTCATGAGAGGGCCCAAACATGTTTAACAGTTCCACTGAGATTTTTTTTTTTTAAACTGCTCAAAAAGTGGTTCTTTTGATAGTAAAGGTTGCTGACCACAGGGGTAGATGTACGTAATTTCTAAAAAATTATTACAAAACACAGAAGTGTGTAATATGTTTTGAATGTGCACAAAGTTCAAAATATTAACAGAAATTTGGCTAAAATACATATTACACATGTTATTACGCTTTATCATTAATTGCAATTGTTATGTCATTGATTTGAATGGGTGCAACTTTCAAGAGGTTATACTTGACCTGTGAACTGGTCCCTGATTTTTTTTTTTTTTCCTTGACCTAAATCAAGATAATCTTTCCATAACTTGACACTAAGCTGAGGGCACTGCAAATCTATTAAAGCTACATAATTTATATTGATAGAAAAAAATTATGTCTATTCATTTTTAAGATGGAGTTATATTTTTAAGTAGCTTTTTAAAAAATTATACATTTTGTGCATTGTGCATTCACCTTACAGACGAAAGGTCCTTGGTTTGATCCCAGGTGGGGACACAAGCCCCTCTCACCATGGAGGGTTGTGTCAGAAGGGCATCTGGCAAAAAACCTCTGGCAAATTACCAATGCGGATTAATCCGCTGTGGTGACCCCTTGGTGGAGAATACAAGAGAGCAGTCAAAAGGTTCATTTCTATATATTATTATGATTGATAAAAGCAGGGCATGGCTTACATTGATTTTTTTTATTGTTATAAATAAAAAGAAAGAACGCCTTAATACCCTGGGTAAAGTTTAAAATAGCATCACACATCGTCACACAAGTGGCCAAAGTAAGAAATGCAGGTCAGAAACCCAACTTTATGTTGCATACATTGTCCACAAGAGTGCAGAAGAGTCTAAGGCAGGCATCAAGATAATTCCAAAACTTCAGCACACATGGCACTACATCATAGATTTGTTTTTGGGTTTTTTTGCTGGTATTATTTTACACAAACAAAATGTAACTGTTAATGATCTGTAAAATCACACCTTATAAAGCCCAATTCTAAGCTTGCGAAAGATTATAAAAAATTAAATTGGTATCATTCCCCTGGAAAACACGAAGGGCTTAGCTTTTTCACAAGCTGTTGAATGAATAATGCCCTCCTAACAGCCTGAGTTCAGGACAGCTTCCAGTCAATTTAATTTTTGTTACAATGATTTGGAGATGTAACTTATCTAGTTATCTGTGACTCTGTTCGGGTCACTTGTAGCCATTTCTTTCAGAAGCTCAGGGCTGACGGGAATAGTTTGACAGCACAACACAGAGATCTACTCAGAGACCCTTAAAAATAAGAGCATCTGCTTCCCACTTATCAGGCTGGAAACTTTAATGTGACAAGACAATTTGTGTGGAACTTCTGTCAAGAAATTCATGGGTATTCAACAATCAACCTTAATTGCACTTTTTATATGGAGAGGATTGTGATGTGTCCTCATTCAATCTTCTTTAAACAAACCAAATAAAAGCAGACATGCACTAAAAGCTTCCACAATCACGCAGATCTCCAACACAAACTCATGATTTAACACACACATAAACAGTCGTCTGAGGAGCCTGGTGGTCTGCTGTGTCCCAGGGAGGTCACACAGGAAATTTCACGCTCCTCTTCACACTGAAAATGTCTCCTTTATCCTCCCCACTGAGGACAAAATAAAAGAGGAATAAAAGACTGAACTGGAAAAAAGAAACCCACTCTTGAATGAGGATGGCTTATTTATGTAGGTGTGACTCGTTGAAACGCAGCGAGGCAACCATGGCAACCCACACCCAGCAAAGTAAAGGCCAAATGTGGTCACAGGTTTGGTGGAATGTGACATTTGTGAAAGCCAAATACAAAGGGAGGAATTTTCCCTCCAAAACAAGAGCGAGAACAGAAAAAGTCAAGAGGTCAGTTTAAAAGAAAATTGAAGGAGAAATGTTTGGAATTTAAAGCACTGCAAAATCTTGATCTGATTATTTTTTTACTGCATACAAGGAAGCTCAAGAATACACTTGAAAGCACACTCGACTCCTTCTCAAATAATGACTACAGAACTGAAAAACATAAGCCAATTTTATAAGCAGCTGTTTTGCTGCAGACTGGCCTTTTACACTGCAAACTATTAGAGTACCTTGTATGTATTCTAGTCTGACTATTAGAATTACAGCCATCTGATCCTCATCTGAAGATCCAGTGTATCCATATATTGAGGTAAGTGGTGCAAGCAGTCAACTCACGACAAGTGAGAATGGAGAGCTGCCTGTCCAGGCTGAAAGTGATGCCCCTCTGTAGTGATGGGCTGTGCTGTGCATTTCACTGTTTGCTCTCTGGTCTGTACAGTTGGACTGATACCTTCTGCCTTCTATATTCCTGCAGAGGTCAGTGTGGCTACTCTCACACAGATGGTAGAATATCCAAGGGATAGAGGGTTCAAAAATAAAGAATCTGGAAGTAACTGGGAGTGGCAGACTATTTAACAGTCTGCAACTTGAAAAGATCTAACTACAAGGTGCATGGGGGAGTTTTATCAAACAAGACCGGTTTTACATCAGACCACTCATATCTGCCACTTCCTTTTAAACAGTCTGCAACACCATCACTTAAGCATAGGCTGGCTGGCTTTCTCAGCCTCACACTTCCTGGTAAGTCCCACACCAGGATAACTTCAAACATACACACATAAGCCACTCTCTAAGTTGTGGTTGCCCTGTAGGAAATTGGCAATCCACTGCCATTACCCACCAGCATTTACGCCTCCTCTCTCCTGCCTTTCATTTTTCTTTACCCCATTGTGTATGACTGCATCTCTCCCTTATGAGAATCATTAGAGAGAGGACACTTATTTGAAGGCTTGTAGGAAGAAAGCAGCACACAGACTGTGGGAAGAAGCCAGAGGAATGCACAAAATGGCTAATTAGTCTAAAGCAGTGGTCTAGTGTCAGAGCATCAAATAAAGCCAAGTGTGGTATGGCTTGTTGTATGGTACACAGATGTGCACACATTTTGATGTGATAGTTGGACATCACTGTTAAAGGATGTTTTGTGAGTAAAATATTTTAAAACAATGCCCAGCTCATTATTTGAACTTGTAAGAAGAGATGACCATTCATAAAATGACATAGCATTGAATGGCATTTGTATCAGTCTAATACTAAGTTCACACTCATTTCCTAGCTTCAGCTGAATAGTGTGAGAATCTGTCATAAAATTTAAGACAAGATACAGCACATATGGACACAAAATCACCAAAACACTGAGAAGAAAACCACTTTATAAAGCGCTCCAGCTTTTCAAAACCTCTCTCCTTCTCCCTTTCACACACACACACATAAACATAGACACAAACACATACACCTCGAAACAAAGGTGCCATTTTACTCAGGAAGGGTCAGCAGTTCTCTCCATCAGACAGGGGCTTGTTCTTGGTCAGAGGCTGCTGCCCAAACTCAGGCCACCCTCCTCTGGCCCCCACCACCCTGGAGACAAGCTCCCCATTGTTCCTGCACTACTAATAAATGACAGTTCTCCTGTTCAGACAAACTTTAGAGCCCATTCTAAAAATGCGCACACACACACACACACACACACACACACACACACACACACACACACACACACACACACAGAGTGTAAATGGTCTTCTTTATGAAAAGATACACAAGAGCTTTTTTACGGCCTGGTATTTCTCATGGAGCTCATTAAACCGTTATCTGACACTAATGATGGAAGGATGTTTTTCTGTGACTTGAGCTTTGAACCTGAGGAAAGGCTGAGTTGATGCTTAGGACATATTAAAAAATCAGTAAGAAAAATAATGCATAATAAATGTCCTTATTGCCTTCCATTTCTCTTCAGTGGTCAAAAGTGGTCATGACTTTGAGGCATAGTTCACCAAGAGGTCACGCTGCTCAGTCAGTGTTGTCACCCTATGAGCTCAGTGAGGCCAGGGACCCGAGTAAGGCATAGAGTTTAGACATGATAAATCACCACTCAGCTTAAGCTCATAAACACACCATTAACACACTCAGCCACAGGAACTATCTGTTTACCTTAACCACTGTGCTGGGGACTATCGTTCTCTGTGTAGGCCTGTATTAGCATGTCTAGGGGCCTGATGCACACTGCTGTCACTGGAACCAGCCAGCTCCAATTCTGGGTCAGTAAATTGTCTCAGTTGTGGTGCTGCAGTGCTATATGAGGTCCTTTTCCATTGCTTTGTCCCTGTGGTTAAGTTTTAATTTAAGGACCAGACATTAGAGCTACATAAGCCACTGCATAACAGTGTAGAAACAGTGCTTGTCTTTTTAGTTTGAACTTTTTGTATGTGTTGCTTGATTTGCTTAGGTGGCATTTATATTAATGTAAATTGGTATTAATGATCTAAAATATATCATCTGTAACTTGTAGATAAATTACAAAATAGAATTTACAAGCCGAGCTCATTATATTCTTGACAAGTTCAGATGACAATAAAAGCAACTTGAAGTTGAAACTCTTAAAAGAATCACCAGTGATGAAAAAGTTCTCCTGAAGTGCTGAGTAAAGTCAATAAAGGGTTGTTAAGTCTTACCCTGGTGTGTGTATATGACGCTCTGTTGTGGTTCACCACAAACCTATCATATGACAGCATAGTCAGCACATTCAATCCTGGGAAAAAGCAATTTCCTATTTTACTATTTTCAGCAATGAATCTAGACATTAACAAAATAATCGGAAAAGGGCACATACTGAAATATTATGGCTGCTTTTATGTCTATCAGACAGCCCGTGGGCTCCCATGGGAGAATTGTATTTTTAAGGAGCTTACGTAGCAAAGGGGTGATGTTGGTCATGCGCAGGACAGATGCTGGGCGACTGGGGGTCACTTCAGTAGATATGTTCCCGCTTCACCGTTTAAATGACAAAAGGAGGAGGAGGAAGAAGAGGCAGAAGTTGTGAGAAGAGGACTAAAGAAAAAAAAGCTCCAGTGTTTAGTCAAGGCCTGCTCACTGACACAAAGTCTGTCTTTGTCTGCCTCCCAGGGTGCCAGATAAAGGAATTCTTGTGTGTCGGGGGCTCTGACCGAGTTTATTTGACACTTCAGCTCCTTTTGTGAAGCAAGTGTCCCACCGTCAATGCTGGCCATGAGAGTCACTTGGCATTAGACAGAGGGTCCCTCTTCAGTGGAGAAAGGGGGTCTTGTTTGGAGAAGATTTTTAATAGAGGTGGTGTGTGTGTGTGTGTGTGTGTGTGTGTGTGTGGGAGGGGGGTCTTGGCCTGTGCTCTGCGCTGTATACAGACATATAGTGTGGCTCTGTGCCCTCCCACAACAACAGATGAAATCCTTTATCCTTATAGAAATGTATGGGATTGAGAGGAGTAAGTGCTGAAAACTGAAGACAGGTGAAGGTGATCTAAAAAGGTGGAAGCTTCATCAGATCAAGTTGCATGAACACACACACATACACACATTGAATGCCATTCAGTGCTTGTAAAAGATGGACATGCCAACTTGCAAAGCAGGTTATCTTAAGAATCCTAGCCATATAAGGTTTACCATTTGGGCGATCACAGGCTCCTGTTGACTCAGAGCAAATTGAGCATCTAGAACACAATCCAGCTCCTTCTGAGTATTAAACACAGGTTACAGTTGATGTATTCTACACACGCATCAGACAGAAGAATCCAGCAGGAATGACAGGTGTTTCACTGCACCAGTCTCTGAGGTCAAAGTTATAGAGCTCAAACCAGTTTACTCTCACACTAATGGAGTAGTTGTATGAAAGATGGGAAGGCAAAATGCATGGTTTCTTTTTATGAACACTGTATCCACACTGTGGATTTATTTTAGCTGCACCTGGTGTTCCACAGCTTGTAACAAGTCATTGCTCTCTGGGCTGTAGACACCTGGTAGTGCAGGTGCATGATCAGTGGCAGTGCCAGATCCATGCATCTCAATATTAAGCTGAGCCATATTTTCTTTCCTTTACTATTAAGAGATGAATACGTAATGATCTTGGGGAATAACGGAGCACAGTTCTCACCTGTTGAACAGGTGAACATAAATGTGAAACTTAGGAGTTTGGCAAGGCTCCCCATGTCCAAATACACAGCTCACCATAGACACTGAGTAGAAACACACCTTTTGGAGTATTTTCTCAATGAGTTCCAGAATTTGACCATAAATTGCTATTTGATAGAGAAGATATAAGCCATGTGGGTCTGTTGAGGAGACAACGACAGGTCCTTTGGCAGACACTGCTGGACACATTTATTTAGCAGGTGAAATACTGAGACCCCTGAATAGAACCAGAAAACACCAACTTAAGTTTTGCGTTTTGACGCCTCCAAAAAGAAAATTACCATATTAATTTCTGGCCTAAATTGAGTATATCTATAACTTTTTAGTTCACATGAGCCATAACCAAAAAAGGGTTTATATGTCTGGTGACTATTTCCACCAAAAAGGTAGATGAAATAGTTGTCCACATACCTGCAGTTTCAGGAGATGGGTACTGACATTATCCAAAATCACTGGACATCTGCTTAGCAAAGCTCCCAAAATATATTTCAGGATATCCTTCTGCTGTGCCAAAATCCCCCAAACAAATTTTGATTTCAACAGCATGACAGCATATAACATTAGCCACCTGGGAAAATGTCAACACTTGGCCACGCGTGTATCCCAAGTATCCCAAGAGGCTTGTCCAGCAGCTGGATCTGTGGCAGAAACAGAAGCTCACACCAAAGAGAAGTCAGTATTTCCTCATAAAAGACAAGATCCATAGCTGGAGTCTTGAATCCATCAGCAGTTGTCATCATGATCATATTTAAGCAAAAATAACAACTTCTCCACGTTTGTCAGTGTTGTGATTATTCCTGTTAAAGCGGTCAAAGAACCCCAGCATTAAATGATTCAAGCCTTGGTAAATCCAGCAAACCCATGAATGAGTATTTCCAATAAGTGATAAAAGATGCTGATTCCTCCTTGCAGTCCAATGCGATGATGATCACTGCGGCAGCCGCAAGCAGAGTCTCTGCACATACGACGCGCTCTCGTCAAGTGCCCGAGCTTCACTGAGCCATAATTTCAACAGAGCGCCTCAGCACATGCTGCTTTCAGCAGACGTAGTCACGCAAGGCATGATGGTAAGTGGAGTTTACAGTTGCTGCCGTTAAATATCTGGGATTACTAAACTTTCATCAGATTTAAACCTTAAACACTTCTCAAAAAAGACCAAAAAACAAACAAAAAACAAACCACAGAACATTATTAAATGATATCATAGCTATTTTTAATCTACTGGTAGTAAAGCATAAATTAAATAACTTTTTAAAAAGTGTTACAGGTATTATAAATATTATACATTTATATAATGTTACATTATTATTATTATTATTATTATTATTATTATTATTATTATTATTATTATTATTACGTGTAAATGTCAATTAAAATGTCATGGTTATTAGCTGTTATAGTCTACAGTCTTGTTACAATCACTCATCATCTGTCAGTTAGATTCCAGGTTGCGTGTGAGCAGTGTGTGTGAGTAATAATGATCATCTGTCGCTGTGCAAGATACAGAGATGTCGGTGCCTTGAATCACCTTCCCATGAATGAATCTCTTGTCTTTCTTAACTCGCTTTCATGTCCTAACCACCTCCAGGCTTGCTTGTATTTCTGGGATCACAGCTTCTCTCAAACTTCAAAACAAGGACTGGATTCCCAGGAACAGACCACAGATTCCCAGATTTAAAAAAAAAAAAACACAGAACATACGTGATCTTGCAGTATACTGAAGACTAATGAAGTTGGATTGCATTTCCATTTCTTCTTACTCACTGTGCATCAGAAGTAAAACTTGTGGTAATATTTGTTGTCATTCAGGATTTTCTTATGCAGTAGACATTTTTTTATTCCAATGTTAAAATCATATGAAAGTAAAATCTGATAAAGCATTTTTATATCAGTGTTATAAAACTGCAGTCGACAGAAGCAATAACAAAGTTGAGATTTGTAAGTGATTTGGTAAACTCACTAAACAAGTGATCATTATAAAGAAAAACGTTTCCAAAGAACTTAAATCAAACTGTATTATATGTCTTTTGCTGATGCGTTAAATCTATATACAGAGAAGCAGGCCAAGTTCCAGCCCACCTTTTACTTTACACTTCTGGCTGCGCTCCAGTACAGTCCAGGAGTACCTGAATTGCACGCGATTCTGTCAATTGCAAGTACTTGATGGCTTTCGTGTGTGCAGGGTTTGAAAAGTTGCTGGAGGTTTGCGCACACAGCATTGCGTGACTAGCGCTGAGGACGAAAACACAAAGACATTGTTTTCAGTGATCAAACCCCCTTTATAGTAACTCAGCAGCATTCCTGTCTCACATTCCTAAGGCACCGCTGCTGTGTGAAGGGTTTTTCTTTCCTTTTGAAAAAAAAAGAGGCAGAAAGAAATAACTGTGGTTCACTGCGATGACCTTGCTTCTTCCACAAAAAATTCTCTCTTAGCTCATTAATCATCAATCAAGACTGAATTATTATTAGTAGTAGAAGTATTAGTTGAGGCAATTATCTCACAGGGGTAATTAAGAGATATTGATCTTTTTTCCAAAAGAATGTTGTGAAGGAAAACAACAGAGCCAGCTTCAGTCAGCCAAACAACACAGTACAATCAAATGAAAATGCATTATTTCTCTAGTATTCTGGGATCTGCAGTGTGTTTGTGAAATTGCCTGCAATATATGTGCGCTCACTTGTGTGCATCCTCCTACACCATGTCTCCACTCACAGCCAGTATGTGTATGTAGGTATGTGCTAATGTGCACACAAATGTTTTCCAGATTGGTGTGACAAGGATAATCATATCCAGAGAGCACAAAACCATTCTGAATGCTGCTCACACAGATGGGAGGAAAAGGAGGAATGCATTAAAGAATTCCAGGGAAACAAGACTGAATGAGTGTACACTGAGTACACCCACAGTCACACAACTGTAAAATGTGTGATGCATGGAAATGTACTCTGGCCAAAGACCCAAGTGAGGAAGGCATCACCAGGTGTTATTGAAACAAATCTAATATTTACTGGAAGCGATGGCCCCTGTGACCTTCTACAGTCAACACAGAAAACATAGAGAAGAGGACAATTGAGTCAGTCATATCTCCAGCGTGTGCTCTGAGAGTGATTAAGACTACTGGCCCAGTTCAGACAGAGAAGGGCTTCAGAGCAGAGCCCTTTTATTGGACTGTTTGGATGTCCTATCCCCTTGTATCTCTTTGACTACTTCCAACACAAGGCTCTATTCAACCAGACTGGGAACAAATGTTTCCTTATGTGGTCCTAAGTGCCCAAGCTTCAGTGACAGGATATAGAGAAGAGCCTTTGAGAGCGAAAGACAGAGAAGGTTACATTATTGCAGGCCACACCACCACTCAGATCATTTTATGTAGCTGCATCACAGGTGGGGGCAGGGGGTGGTCATTAATGATCTTACAGAAATCCTGTGGTAAATGACATAATGACAAATATTTCCCAATAACTGCAGGTGTTTCTGTGCTATAGACCCCATCACAAACTTGCTAGCCTGCATTGGTTTCCCTCTCTTATTTTCTCACTTTCCCACTTTTCATGTGTGTTATTACTTATACATCTGCATCTGGGAATTAATTGGGTAAATATCAGCCAGGAAACCTGAGGTTAGATTTCATCTTGGCCGCTCATGTAATTTCACCAACAACCAATGTGCAAATTTCTGTCTGTTTTTAGCATGGCTTTGGAAATGGGAAAACTGTAGCAAAATAGGGGTCAAGACAAGGTTTCAGAGTGATGTGAGTGAAAATTTCTCAAGTGAAAACTAGTAAAAAAAAAAATCCTTGTACCAGTTTTACATAATGACATAATGTAGCATGTACCTCTTTTCTATAGAATCACCCAGGATAAAGAGATAATCCTCTTGTGTTATGAGACTGATAGATCTGGATTCCTTCCAGCATCTTAGGGAGTCAAATCTATGGAAGAGAAAGCCTTTCAAAGAAAACCATGTAATCAATGGCACAATCCCCGTCAAACCCCTTATTTGTCTGGTACTGACCATAAAGATTTTGGTAAATTAGCTCCCTTCAGGCCTTTCAAAGCTCGTCCTGCATTAAGATGTCAAAGAATAACTGAGGTTTACTTAACAAAGTTTTCCCATTTTAGGAGAAATTAAATGAGCTTTCTGCCTAGGCTGACTGTATTGTGCCACTGACATGTAGTCTCTGTGACTCATTCAGTCTGGGCAAAGGGAGAATTTAATTGGACAAACACACCCATTCTGAAGCTGTAGCACTGTTTGACCATTGCAGGTGTCTTAGTTTACTGGGTTTCTATGTCAAAGTGCAAACATTAAATAAATAAAGTGCGCAGCAGTGAGCATGCAGCTCTATACCCAGGCATGCAAAGTTTGTCCATGCACTTCAAGAAACACAAGAGGCACTTCACTCTGTCTTTGTGTACCTATTAATGGTGACTGAAGTTTAAATGTTTAAATAGGAAAATGTGACAGCAAAATTCAAACAATGGAAATACTTTGAGGAATAAATTGTGTATCTGTCACTGGGAAGTAAGCATAAGTTAACTTTTTTAGTGGATGCTTTTGTAAGTGTGTGTGTATGATCTTGATGGCAAGCAGCTTGTAGGCAGCTGGGAGTGTGGCAGGGCTATGCGTGACTAGGAGAAATACACCTGTCTCTGTGCTCAGGTATGGAGGGGGAGCTGGCAAGCCACTGCTTGCCAGCTGAACAATGCTCCCTATTGTACCTTGCGCTCTGACTGCTGATACTCACAGGAGAGGAAGCCCTGATCCTAATGTGTGCGTAGCTCACTCACTCTCTCCCTCCTTGCTCACACAATCACACAAGATACACAGTCAAATTATTTATAGTACACATATTGTGCTGACCGCAGGCGCCCTGAGCTAAATCCCAATAACTCTGCCTTTTACACGCAATCTGCCAATCAGAGCTCTGACTGACAGATTAACCTTCATTTAAAGAAATGTGCAAAAGCAGAAATGTTGTATTTGGTTAAAGGTATAAAGGTCATGAGAATGTTTTTCATGCATAATATTATGAAGTGAAATGTAAAATATGCTATCTCATTAGCATAATTTTTTAAAAAGATGAAAATTCTTGTCTTAAGTGTGAATATTACACTGCAGCTTTATACTCCCAACAGTGAGAGATTGTTTATAGGTGTTACTTAATAGAGAGGACAATATAAATCTATGACATGATAGTTCATTGTGGTCTATTATCAGTCCTACAACAGCCCAGGTTTTTCCATTGTTTTTTCTTCATAGTAGAGATAAGACAATCCTGAGATGGAGAGCCATGAACATACTATAGATAGGAGACTGAGAGAAACCCTGACAAAAAAATAAGAGAGAGGCTTCTTATTGGTAAATTGCTGGCACTCTTTGTGGTCTCAACAACAAAAGCTGTCTCTCATTTTGTTGTGATTTGTTGACCAATTATAAAGAAAAAATGAAGAGGGCAACAATGGGGAGGGTCTGGAATGAGAGGGAATTCTAAACATCTGCTTTCAGAAGTTTTGGTTCGGGGTTGAACTTGGACAGACACAAGAAAACCTTCTGCCAAATGGAAACTCCAGCTGTTCCACAGATGGCATCAGTTATTTGGTCCCATTTAGTGTAAAATGTGCATGCTATAAAATGGTGAGTGTGTCTTTCATTCTCATTACCTGGACATCACAAAGCCTTTCTCAACCTTTTACATGGTTTGACATGGAGAACTGCAGTGTTAGTGTCATTGCTTATCTATTGCTGTTAAATTCCTTGAACTGTGTCTCTGTGTGCTTGTGGGCATGGATAACACCAGCACTATCTCATGTGAATATGCGTGTGTGCTCATTGACTAATGCAATACAGTCTTCATAAAGGTAGTATTGTTAAGTTGCGTGCGAAGCTCATGCTTTAGGCTTTGGGTACCCGCCCACCCCTGTAAACCACGGCCTTTTTTTCCTCTCCTTTTTTGCCTTCTACACCTTCCCCTTTCTCTTTGTTACAGGTAAACATTTGATGTCCGCACGCAATCCCCAGAGAGTCTCCTCCCCTTGTTCTTTCCTCAGCTCCAAGGCTTACTCACACTCTCTTTTACACACGCTTACCGCACACCTTTCTTTCTCTCTCTCTCACCCATGCATACACTGACACGCTAGCCTTCCCACCCCATTCTTCTGAAATTCCTCTCCTCACTGACTCAGCACCTGTTTCCTATGGAGGATATGGACTTTCTGTTGCTGGAGTAACTGGTTGAATATCTGATTGACTGGAAACTGAAATTTACCTACAGTTTTACCAGTACTTTACAGACACCTTTTCTGCCTCACTGAACTTTAATCTCCTTGGTCTTTATTGCTTCTTCCTATTCACTGGAACCATCTGGATTCTAAATTTCAATGTAGTTTGTCCTGAAAGATCCTATAACCTCATGTAATTATATGAAAATAAATAACAATATTCTGCTATGAAGAAAACCAGTTTTATTTCAATAAGTTTAGTTTTTCAGTTAAAATTGATGAACCTTACTTAACCTTATCTGAATCAAAACTATAGTCCATCTTGCAATAGGATGACACCAGCCACAACACCAACAAGATCTCAGATACTGGAGCTTGACTAATAACTACTGAGTTGGTGTGTTAGAGCATCTTTGAACAAGACACCAGACCCCAAGTTCTGCCTGATAGCAGGCAGGATCTTGCATGCCAGCTCTGCTTCCAGTTTGAAGAAATGATCTAAGATAAGACAGCTATATATTAGTACAGAATATTTACCATTTTAGTGTCAACTGCATGCCTGTAACGTTTCATGACTGCATCTTTTAGGGTTGTGACATTTTCCCAAAATTTCCTTGCCCAATCACCAAAAACTGCCTTTGTACTGGTTCCACCATAGAGCTTGGCTCAAAGACCATGTTTTGTCACTGATGATCTCCATACAGTCAGACTCACAAGATGAAAACATGCCAGGAATGCTGTTGCTGCTAGTAATATTGATGCCCAAACCCATATACAGACAACACAATCTCTGTCACATTAGCAAGTTAATCTGCCCCTCCATCTTCTTAACCACTTAGAAAACTTAGAGGGGTATGGGTTTCATCCTAGCCGATACTGAATAAGAGTCTTGGTACAACCTGGACAAGATGTCAGTCCATCACAGGCATAAAACAAAAACAGACATCCCCACACTCTCACGTTCATACCTATTGGCAATTTAGAATCACAAATTACCCTAAAAAGCATGCGTTATCTGTGGGAGGAGACCCAAATAGGCATAGGGAGAAAATACAAACTTAGAGCCTTCTTGCTGTGAGCTGTCAATGCTGCTAAGCACCACCATCAGAATATGAGCCAGTGATTTGACATCTGTAATGACATCTCTGAGTAGCAATGATCGTATTGCACTGCCCCTGGAATAAGTTGGCTTCTTTCAGTCTTTTCACTGATTCATATCAGAAAAAAAAGAAGAAGAATGTTTTAATTCCATTAAACTTCAGTGACCTTAAAATTGCTGTTTCAGGTGACGCACATGGTTTTGGTACAGCTTTTACAAAGATACAAAAATATGTGCGAATAGCTTCCAAAATATTTATCGGTGCGTGTGAATGATTATGATCTAACAGATGTTGAACTCTGGGGGAAGGTAATAAAACAAGTCCAAATCTGGTCTGTGGACTGAAGCTTCAGTACCATTGCCAACCTCAGTCACGCACTTCCTTTAAACTGCACTTCACCACAAACTGAGACAAGAAAACGTCTGCCAACTTCTGATACACCATGATCCATGATTGATGACCATCATGGCTAAGCAGGGGAAAACCAAAACTCTGCCATTGTTGCTAGCATCAAATATAATTTAAATGACTGAAAATGAATGTAAGGATAGAGGAGAATTTTTTCAGCCTGTTAGACATAACAAAGACACACGCAATGCAACCCCCCCAAACTTGCATGTCTGTGCACATTCTCACAGGCTGCTAATTAACAAAACCAAATATGCTTGTAATTGTACAGTAAGTTAGTTCATGAAAGAAAACTGCAAATATGTACCAGTGTTCTAGCATACATTAAGATTAAGTCAGATATGACCATAATATTTAATACTGACTCAATTTTTTTATAAGCTTTAAGTTTAACTGAGTCCAGCCTGTTCTTTTTTATTTGGAAGAGTCAAACTGTCAGACAGGAAAAGACAGTCCCATGCAGCCATAAAAGAAATTATTTCAATCCCTTCATTGTTGTCTCCTGCGATAATCGTGCCTGCTGCTCTCTTTCATCAGGGGCTTTGGGCTTTCCAACCAGCCCAATTAGTAGCCCTGCTGAGGTGAAGTGTATTATGCAAATACAAACAGTTACTGTACCAGCATGAGCAGCCCCCACGGGTAGCCTACTACAACAAGGCTATGTTAAACGAATATCAGATTTGTTGTGCCTACAACAAGTTACCTATTGTTGTGCTGGCCTTTCTGCTGTTCTGGAAAAGCCATTCAAACAAGATAATCTGTCTGCATCTCGTCAATGCAGCTCACTGTTTCACCGTGGTCGGACGAAACACTGATACAAAGAGGCTTTTTGAAGGGGAAAATGAAGCAATTGGTGTCGGAGACTAAAGAGATATTTCCTTCAGCCGCTGCTTGTTGTCAATGGACCACTGAATACAGGCATAATCACTCTGAGCTAAAAGAAGATATCAGAAATTCTCAATTTTCCACATTTTTTTTACAATCAATCAGCTTTCCTGTAACTTAAAATGTGCCATATTTTTAGCTGTCTGTGTCTTTTGTTTCATACTCAGCTCATCTCTATCTCTTTCTGCTCTCATTGCGAACAATTGCTTTTGTCCCTGTAGCCAGTGGATGTCCTGGATAGGTGTGAAGGTTGGGTCAGAGCTGTGAAAGGCCTGTATTGTCCTTCCTCACACTCCAAGGTGTACTTGGAGACAGACCAACAATGTGGTAACTAAACAATGAAACAACTTTTCTCTGTAAATGTGTACCACATGGCTGCTGAAGGAGCCATTGTTCATTTTCATTACCCACATCATGTGGAAAATATATCAGTATGTATCCATAAAATAACCAATAATACAGATCAAGTAGTTAGGAGGCTAATGTAATGTTGCATAATGTGCTTGTTCTTTTATCACAGAGCTATGTAATGAAGATTGCAATTACATTATTATTTATTATCATTATTATTATCTAGCCTTTATTGTTTTAGGTGCAGTACTCAAACAGACTAACCTTGTTCAGACACTGTAATACTTTATTAATAGAAAAAAAGCTAATCACATAAGTACAGCTCAGGGTGTGCTGTAGTTGTGCTCTATGCCTGTGTCACTTTCTCTCTGGTCATGTCAGGCAGCTGTTTGCAAGCAGTATTCCCCTCAGTCCAGTCACTTAATGACAAGGTTGAGCTAGAATATAATGGCTTCATCGTGACATGCTCCAGGAGAGAAAAGAACAGCACTGGTAATGCATCTTTTAGATGATTACAAGAAATTCGTCAACAAGAAATGGCAAAAACTTGGTCAACATGATCATCTTCAATGGGAAACAGTAAGAAAACACTCCCCAAAAGTAATTTCGCCCATGTCTGGGTATAGATGTTTCATTGTGGGTTTAGTCATCACTATTTTATTTTATGTATTAAAAGCTTATCAGAATCCGAATCAGAACTAGAATCCTTTATTAATTCTAGAGAGGAAATCATTTGTGTCAGTCATAACACTTTTGAAAAGAGCATAGCCATTTGTATTGCATTATAAAGACATTTAACCACTTCAAAGGAATAGGAAACATTTTCTCTGATTTGCAGTTCCAATATAATTATCTTTACCTCTTATTTTGTCACCAATATATTTTGGTACCTGGCAACAGCATGACTTAAGAACATTTTGTTTATATTTTCTTCCCTGACTGGTTCTTTTGAATCTGTGTATGCCATCCACGGGAGCTCAGCGTATGGAGTCACTTTAGTCTGCGCCTTTGATGTGTGAGATTGGTATGCTGAGGTCCAACTTCACTTGCTGACGCTGACTCACACAACTGTGAGCTAGCGTGACAACCAAGGCAGGTTAATGTGTTTTCCCTCCAGGTAAACACAGTGAAATATGACTGACTGTTGGCTTTAGGCAGAGGACATAAAACACAGAGGAAAGAAAGTTCTGTTTGAACAATCTGAAGCTTTTCATTTGACCCTTTTCAAGAAATAATTACACAGAGCTTATCATATCTTTGTAATTAAGAAGTCAAGTAGTAATTCGCATGATATCACATACTTACTGTATACTACTCAGTGCACACATTAGAATCATCACAATCTGTAAGTGAATATAAATTCATACTCCCCCGGGCTGAGTACACACTCAGCGGTGTCTTAAACCATTATGCATGTCTAACATATATGTCCCTTAACTCTACATTCAACATCCCAACTGAAAAATAATACTATCAGCTGAGTCAACTTTTAACAAGCCTGATACTGATTTTGTGCTGAACTCAGTTTTGCAAAAACTGGCTTCAAGCAGATTCCAGAGAGAGATTTTTCAAGGTGAGAATGAAGTGATTCTATTGTTGTATATCAGTTTTAAAAGCAATAAAAGAACAGTGTCTTGCATATCTGACTCATAAAAAAAAAAAAAATCTCTTCTTCTTCTTTCGGCTGCTCCTGTTAGGGGTCGCCACAGCGGATCATCTGCCTCCATCTCACCCTATCCCTTGCATCCTCTTCCCTCACACCAACCCTCTGCATGTCCTCATTCACTACATCCATGAATCTTCTCTATGGTCTTCCTCTTCTCTTCCTGCCTGGCAGCTCCATCTTCAACATCTTTTGTCCAATACATCCAGGCTCTCTTCCACCTCCTCCCTACTCTCAATACAGATCACAATGTTGTCTGCAAACATCATAGTCCACGGAGACTCCTGCCTGACCTCATCTGTCAATCTGTCTATCACCATTGCAAACAAGAAGGGGCTCAGAGCCATAAAAAAAAAATCTATCTAAATCTATTGTTGACACTGTTAAGAATCTGTACACTGTGTGTTTGTATTTTATTAACTTTACACACACACACTTTACACCCATTGCTTAAATTTAAGAGAAACATCATCCATCAACATCAAGTCCATAACAGAGCAATTATAAAGCCGAAAATGTTGCACTTGCAGACTGTATTTGAATGTTTTTCTGCAATTTTTAAGAAAAAATGTAGAGCTAAGACATACCTGTAAGCCTTCGAGTGGCTGCTTTGTAATATTTTACACACAAGTGAAACCCTCAGCACTTTACTGTGCACCCTCATAGCAAGACAATGTGGGTTAAAGCAAAAGAAAACCCATAAAGACTGGAATGCTTTGGAAAACCAAATCAACATTATAACCACTTAATGTTTATTTATAAGTTCAAACAGTGCATTGCTCCTGTTTTAAGGACACGAACGACAGTGAATTTTTGAGGAAAAGCGTGGTCGTCTTGATAGATTAAAGGAAATGAGCTAAAAGAGCTAAAAAGATCAGAGAGCAAAGGGAGGTGGGCAAGTTAAGTAGTATGTGGTGGTGGGCTGTAAAGGTTGGATGATGTATTCCAAAGAGGTAAGTACGTGTGTGTTTTTGTATGTTGATAGGGGCTGAATGGGCCACTTGTTTTTAAGAGAAGACACTCCAATTATTCGAGTCCAGTACATCTACTGTTGGCACCCCCTGTTTATATCAAGCAGGTCACAAGATCTTCATTCACAATAAATTGGAAACCAATGTGGATGTGGGTTTAGAAAACAATTTGTTATAACATAATTTAAACAATGGGTATATTCATTAGCAACATTAAGCCCCTGGGACACACATAAAATACAGCTTGACTGCAGAAGAGAATAAATGAAAGGAGTTTCTGCTCATTCTTTCTCATCTCTTTCCACTTGACTCACATTTATAGTGCCAACAATGGACCGTAAACCTCACAGTAGCTCCTTATGATGGTGAAGGAGCTGCATTTTTATTAGGGGCGAATGTTGAAATTACAACTCATTCTTCTCCCCAGCGTTGCAATGTGTAGTCCCTACCTGTGACTCAAAGTCCAGAGTCTGCTGCCAACACACTGAGAATGATATCAAGGACTGGTTTACCTACTGAACCCAGTCAATCAGGTGAACTCTGGCTCACCTAAGTGATTGGTCATCAGTGACTCAAAAATACAGAATACCAATAAAGTTCACTGATTTTAATTACAAATATAAATGCAAACAATTAAATATGAATATACCAAATACTTAAAATAACAAGCTGTTCAAAGCTTAATCATTGTTGTAGGCCTGTGTATGCTGAGAAGGAATTCCAAGTATTTCTGTGTTAGGTGTTCCTCCTTGGAAAGGCTCATCATATGTTACATAGATGTGCATAGTTTGATAACATTGCACTCAAATGCCAGCAGAAGATGACTGACTCATGTACCTGTAGTAACTATAATCATTTTTTTCCTTCCTGAAAGGTGCTGTTGTGGTTACAGGTACTGATGAGTGAAAAAAAGACAACGATACAACCACATCAATGACAAAGTCTGCTGAATTATATTTATGTATGTATGTATGTATGTATGCATACATGTGTGTATGTGTGTATGCATACATGCGTGTATGTGTATATGCATACATACATACATGCATACATACACTCTAAGGGACATGTGTCTAAAGATTGTTGATTGAGTCAATGTGACATGAAAGGCAAAAAAATAAAAAGGTGTCATAAATGCTTGTGTATCTAAATGCATAGATGTTAAGCTTGGTGTGAAGGTTTGAGGCCACATACAGAGTCATGCCTCTGCTGTGTGAAGCAATGTTGCCTTGAGGGCTGCAGCAGCATGAGTATGAGCTATGAGGTGCTCTGGAAACAAGAAAAGCAGCTCTGTTTTTGGATGGCTGTCTTGGCTTTGTATGAGCGCTTCCTGGCACACAGTCAAGATTCTGCCCCTAGAGAGGGAAGATTAATGACAGCTAGTCACGGAAAAGCTTTACAACATAGGAGAGCAAAGGAGAGGAATAGGGTGGAAGAAGATGGAAGGGAGAGGGGGTAAAACAAAAGTTAAGAGCTGTTTTGTTGCATGACAGGAGCAGGTATGAGTGAAAGATGTGTGACATTATGTCTGGGTGTGCATCAGCAAGCGTGCAATACTAACAAAGATTGAACAGATTAGTGAAATGCTAATAAGCATTCATGATAGTTGTAAAAACACAGTGGATATAATGACTGGACAAAAGCCCATGCCCATCCTCTTCTAATTTCAAATCCAGCTAATGTCCCATGTTCTGCTTAACCCAACCTAAATCCTTATCCAACTCTGCTAACTCCGATAAAGGTATATATTCTCAACAACCCTGTCAAATCACAGGGACAGTGGAAGATAGCTAATTACACAGGCTTTGTTTAGTTAAGGTCTAGACATTACATCTATTCCCTGCCCTGTAATGACACTTGAACAGACAGAGTGGTGAATCCTCATCTGGCTTTCCCTAGTATTGTACTCATGATGGCATGTACACACTAAAAAGTGAAGTAGTTGAAATGTCAAACTTGGATCAAGAGATCAAGCTTTTCAAGTGGGAAAGCAGAGACTTGAAAATGAGGGAAGAGATAAACAGAAAGAAATCAGAAGTTCTTCTTTTGAGTAAAAAGGATCATAACTGGTGTGTGGTGAAAGAGCCAAGAGCTGCGCAGAGAATGATACTGCCAGGTCTGACATCTCTTTCTCTCCCAACTCAAACCCCCAGCCCAATTCTTGACACAGGACAAACACAGGACATGGTGAACTCACTCTCCTTATTTCCTACACATTTGACTGCACATCTGATGACCTAACTGATTTTGGAGTCCCTGACAAAGTTAAGTCTTTGTATCAGATGAAAAATGATCCTGAGACCAAATAGCCATCCAACTGAACAAGGGTAAGAGCATCTGTGTTTTTCAAAGCTGTTTGCCTCATTTTGGAGACATGTTGATTTTTCTCCATTATAGTGCATAGTAAACTGCTCCATTTGACAGTGCCAGATGATTCTAACCACAGCAATGAAGCAAAACTTATTCTTTAAAAGTGTTTTCTTCCAAAGAATGCCTTTCATAAAATCATGTAATAAATTTAAATACAATGCTGTAATGAGGTCACTCTTTCAGGATAACATTCCACTAAAAGCAAACTTAAAAATTTTGGTAAGGGTTGTTGATGGCCGTGTAGTGGGCCCAGCAATGATGCTGACAGAATTATGATTTAGAGTAATAATTTATGACACACATTTTATCCATTTGTCACAATAGCTCCTCGGGGCTTCCCTGAATTTTTGGTGAACCTAACATAGTTCTATTATCACTATAACAGCAGTGCAGTTTGACAAATTTTGAAAACAAAGAAGTCCATAATACTCACCAAATTCCGCTAGTGTGTCTGGAGGAAATTGATTATGCTAACCCAATGGTACCTTTCAACACAATTTTTCTGAGAGACTACCCACAGCTGTGATATATTTAATTTAGAACGCAAATTAAATGCCTAAAACTCAGTTGGTGTGCCTCCGCCTTGACCCTGTGTGATTTTGGCGTTGACCCCACAATCTCATAAATGCTATTGGATCTTCTACCCATCGTAGGTATTAACCACACAAATTTTGTTAAAGATCCAGCTACGAGTCAGCTCCTGTAGTGGTAATAAGCTTTATAATAGAATGCTGAGGGATGGACAACCTGAAAACATAATGTCTCTGTGGCGGAGACATAACTAAAAAATAAGTAATCCACAGATGACAGCAACATATCTGTCTACAAAGACCTTTCCAGCTTGTAACCAATATGAGCTCCCTTTTTTAGCAAAGTCATCCCCTTTCTTCCTGTCCCCTGGATATGGTATTTCAGACAAACACCTGCCAAGCATTCTGCTGCTATCATCAGGGAGAGAGCAGAGTAAGCGTTGGGGAGTGAGGAAAGAAGGGAGGGGTGCTATTGTTGGCACACTCTACAGTTCTGTAGGCTAGGGAATGTGCAGAGGTGGAGAGGGGGATTAAACTGAGCAAATATTATTCTTTCACAGAACTGCTTTGAATCAGAGCTGAACACCATATTTAAAGCTGTGAGTTTGGATGAGATCATTCAGAGGAAAATGCAGCTATAGTGACCACTAAAAATGGGAAAAATGTTTAGCAGTAACAGGAAAGTAATGGGGAAAAGGACTATAAAGAATAGGAGGGGAAATACTGACAGTTCTTGGGGGCAGTGCAACTAAGGTTAGCGCAGGTTAGGTTTCTGTGATCAATTATCTTTGATGAACAACCTTTTAATAATTAGACTGGAGACGTCTCTGTGTGGTCATTAATACTAGGTAAATATATGATGCAGAAACTGATTCCTGATTCATGCATTTGAGATAAATACTGATGCGCACTTATCTAATAATAAAGGACTCTCTCCGTATGCGTCTGTCCATTCTATACTTTTCTTTATCAGTTGTTTGGTCTACTTCATGCTTGGCAGGCGTGTTGCTAGGAATATAAAAAGTCAAGCTCCTTCAGTGAGCAGTCTTTGGCTGAAAGTTATTTTCTGTTACAGTTTAACAGCAATCAGATGCACACCTTGTTAGCTGGCAAGACAGGCAACTGAAAGGCTATTAAGTTGCGACAGTGCAACTGCAGTGACCGCACTGAGGGAACAGGCAAACAAATTTATCACTAGGATTGTAGCACTTAGAAATATCCATCCATCCATCCATCCATCAATCTTCTTTCACTTCAGTTCCACTTTAATCCTATCCATACTGAAATGTAGTGTATATGATTATTTTTTTTTTGCCTGTTTTTACCAACAACAAAAAAACAAGCCAACATCAGTTTATATTCACAGATTGAACTATTCTTAAACCTAACAATGGGTTTTGATGTGTGAGCATTATTTTATTATTTGTTGAATATCATCCAAAATAAAGTGTCTTATTCAGGTCTGGGCTAGGTTTTCATGGATTTCTAATTTGTTGTTAAAACTTGCAAACACATTTGTCAGTGTCTGCGATTTTGCTCTGTTATGGACATTCTACCTCTGGCAAAGATGACATTATTAAGGGTCATGTCTCAGACACTGGGTGAAATTTTGTTTTGTCTCAGTAAGGTGGGCACTTATAATTTGCAATTATGATTTACAATTTTTTAGGGGCAGCACAGTGGTGGTAGTTAGCATTGTTGAATCACAGCAAGAGGGTCCGGGTTTGAATCCAGTGGTCGGCTAGCTTAGGCCCTTCAGTGTGGAGTTTGCATGTTCTTCCCTTGCCTGCTTGGGTTCTCTTCTGGTGCTCCGGCTTCCTCCCACAATCCAAAGACATGTAAAGGGGTTAGATTACCCTATACAGACTGGCGATCTGTCCAGGGTACGCCCCTCCTTTCGCACTATGACAGCTGGGATAAGCTCTAGTGCCCCCCGTGACCCTGAACTGGAATAGCAGAAGAAGAAGATGAATGATTTACAGATTGCTTCAGTTCTGATGGAAGTAGCAAGATGAATGCAGGGCCATGAAGAGCCAAGAAAATTCTGGGTACTCAAGCTCACAAGATGCCCTGAAATTTTGGACACCATTTCCTTTTCCAGCAGGACAATAATCTAATATATATTATATAACTAAAGCAACCAAATATATGTAATAAAATGTTCTTATGAAACACACTAAACCAATGACTGTTACTGCACTTTACAATTAGTTTTAGATAGCTTGAAATTTATTTGAAAAAACCCACAATCTTTCCTGGATTGCTAGACTGGCTCTTGCTATGTACGGGGTGGGCTTATCCCACCAATTCTATTCATCTTGCCCACTCAATTCACTTGAACCAAAAGTAAAGGAAAATAATTTCTGTCTGCCAGTGAGCACGATCTTAATGTGGTCAGAGGTACTGATTCACAGAGGTCAGAGGAAGCACTCTGTTTTGTCTCTTGAAGGGTGCAAGGGTTGTTCAAAAAGCACAAGCAATAAGTACTAACTGCAGATGAGCCAGCATGTTGTTTATGGTATTTTTATTCTCTGAGTCTAAATTACTGTGTAGTTCCAGTTTGCCTAAGATGTGTCATGACTCTCAGTCTCTTTCTCTCCCTCTCTATCTCCTTTGTTTATGTTAACTCTTTCATGTATGAATGGATCCTTGCTGATGTGTTTTCTCATAGTTTTGGTGGGTAAAAACTGTTGCTACTTATGTTAAATCCAGCTCAGATTTTCACCTATTTGCATCTTTTCTGGATGCAGGGCACTGAGGGAGCCTACTACTGTTTGCATGTATTTACTTTTCCATTAAATTCACGTTTGCATTGAATTGTTCTTAATAATATCCTATTTGTGTTTTCAGGGTAGGACTGCAGTGTATGAGCACTCTAATAATATGAAAATATTCAGACTGACGGACCTCTCACTGTCTGCATATTAGGCGCGACTCTTTCAGCCTCTCATATAAACTTTAAGCCCTTGCTGCAACATCCATTATTAGCACACCTTAAAGACTCTCATGAATTCAGCCTTCCCCTTCTCTCTGCAAAGCACACTGTCAGATAGTCGTGATATTGAAAAGAGATTTAGGAACACCACCTGGTGTAATGGGCAGGAAAGGTGGAGGTGAGAGATAGAATAAAAAAAGAGATGCAGCTAAATGTTGTAGCACCAGCCAAAGATCAGGTCAGTTAAAAACACTATGACTTATCCTGTTTGCAGTGTATTATAACTTATGTTTAGCTTCAGTGTGTCTGTTAAGCCTCATAAGAATTTTTATTGATGATTAAATGTAAAGACAGTCATGTGAAAGTGTAAGCTCACTGTATCTCATTTAAAAGATTATTTGTTTTGTATGTCAATGTCTGTCTCTGTACATCAGTACGTACTCTGAGTGGTATGCTCTTAGTGAGTTTGTGAGGCTACACCTATAGCTTCAGCAGACCTTGAAAACTCAGGTTCAGACAGGTTTGTTTCTTTGTTCCAAACGTTTGCATTTGTAATCTGGACAAATTTCACCCTTAGTGAATTTGCTATGATTGTTTAGTGTAGAAGATAACCATGATATTTAGGAATAAAATATCATATTAAAACAACATTTAAAAATAAGCAAATTTTGTAATGTTCTCTATATACATGAAATAGATAAGAGTAATAGATAGTTTCACTCTTATAGCTTAATTCATTTGCCAAAAATAGACAAAACACTGAGTTTACTGATGATGGACAGATTCTTTTTTGTTTTAAATTTTATATGCTAGACATGTAGTGAAAAATGTACCTTTCAGCTGCTCCCTTGTATCCTCCACCAAGGTGTTGCCACTGTGGATTAATCCACATTGGTAATTTGGCAGAGGTTTCACACCAGATGCTCTTCCTGACACAACCCCCTATAGTGAGAAGGGCTTGTGTCTCCACCTGGAGTTAAACTGGGGACCTTTTGCTTGTAAGGCATATGTGCAAACCACTACACTACAGACCACTACCTATTGTTGTAAAGCCTTCAGTAATATATAATGAGTGACCACTGGCCTGGGATGTAGTCCCAGCCTGAATTTTTGTTTGAATCTGCTCCTAAACACTTTTTTTCTCCTAAAGAGACATTTAATTTTACATTTGGAGAGTGAGACATTTAGACATGACACTTTGATTTAGTAATTATTAACTTTATCTACTTGTTTCAGCTTGCTTTTGCTGCCATCATAAGAGTATATAGTGTTTTTATTGTTTGTTTGCTGTTGTTGTTTATTCTGCAAACTAAAAAAACAAAGTCAGACACCAGCAACAGGGACTCAAACCAGAAACTTATTCAGCTGTTGTAATCTCTGGTTGTTTGTATCACCCAAGCTACTTACTCAAAATCTTTCGCTGTCCACCAAAACACAAGAAGCTAGATCTCTCTCTCACTCTGCTGGAGTCTTTAATGTCATATAGCACGATATGCTAAAGATTAGTGTCATCAATATCACTAGTATCTGAACAAATGGGAAATAGAAGAGGACTGCAGTTAACAGTTGACCTTTGGAATATACAGTGGGTACAGAAAGTATTCAGACCCCTTTAAATTTTTCACTCTTTGTGTCATTGCAGCCATTTGCCAAAATCAAAAAAGTTCATTTTATTTCTCATTAATGTACACTCAGCACCCCATCTTGACAGAAAAAACCAGAAATGTAGAAATTTTTGCAAATTTGTTAAAGAAGAAAAACTGAAATATCACATGGTCGTAAGTATTCAGACCCTTTGCAGTGGCACTCATATTTAACTCACATGCTGTCCATTTCTTCTGATCCTCCTTGAGATGGTTCTGCTCCTTCATTGAAGTCCAGCTGTGTTTAATTAAACTGATTGGACTTGATTAGGAAAGGCACACACCTC
>VUQH01009777.1:6665-51668 GCA_015106775.1 Etroplus canarensis
GGAAATACTCCACTATGACTAAATGTGTCCAAACTTTTGAATGGTTGTGTATATATGTGTGTGTATATATGTGTGTGTGTATATATATATATATATATATATATATATATATATATGACATAATAATCATCGGTTCAATCAGGCTATCTATCGACTACTAAGGTACGTCATATTTTTGAACACTGTGAGCATATGAAGTTATAACTTGGACATTATGAATGAAAAAAACAGCTGTATGCTATAAGTCCAAGTAGCTTCACAGACTGATTGACCCATGCCTGGTCCTATTCTCTGTGCAGTTAATGTGAGTGTAAACTGTATTCTATATTATCTTGCACTGACATGATGCTTAATGAAAAGAGTATTGGCAATAGCTATCATAAAGATTGAACAGAAACTCTGTAATTGAGAGTAATTACTGAAAATACACTGAACTAGCACTAATGGTACAACAGACAGTATGTCTTTTTATTTGTTTAGATCTTTCCGTTACCACAACAGTAGCAACTGGTGTCCACACAAATTAATTTACTGACATGAAAAATGACAAGCATAACACCTGACATAACAAATGCTTATATAAAATAATTCAATCAGTAATAATAAAATCAATAATACAATCAATAATTTCAAACTTTGTCACAAAAATGGGCAGCTCTATAAATTTCTGTACTCAATTAAACACACATCATCTTAAAGCGGGTAGATACATTTTTTCTTTACTATCACATGTTATCATACAAGTGTCTAATTAGTCTGGTGGGATGCAGGAAACAAGTTGTAATCTGTGCATTTCCTCTAATCTTTAAGTGTTCACAGTGATTATTGATATTCACTGTGAAGACCCTGATAATTAATGGAATATGATGAAATATTACATGTTTTTCTGGCAGTGTGGGCCTGTTTCTACTACAGTGACTAAAAAATTAGAATGGAGGGGATGATTCACTTTCATAAATAGCCATGAAAGCAAGATACCATAAATGTCCTCATTCTCACACTGGAGCTGATGATGATGATGGTGATGGTGAGAGTTCATGGCGATAACCAATGGTTGTAAACATAACTAACTGGCAATGACGGAGTAGTGAGAGAGTGGCTTGGTGTTGCATTTTTGCCATCTCGGTTTCAAAACAGCAACTCGAGCTTCCGTGAATGATACTGAAGAAATGTGTAAGCAACTATCATTCACTCTGGAATGAGGGTTAATTATAATGTCGCTCATCAATATATTTGGCACCAAAGCATGTCTAAATCAAGGGGTTATTTACAAGTACAAATACAGTATATTTAATTGTCTATGGTCCCATACTACACGTTTCTTGTGTATTCTTAGTTTAAAAAATGAATAATGTCATATACTGTTATAGAGTGTGTTTGACGCAAATGAAGAAGGAAACACATGAGAGAGAATCCGTGGGAGGAAGTGGGACTCCCTGTTTACATCTTTCTTATAGTTTCCAAGCTGAGAAAGACAGACCGCATCAAAGTTTGGCGTATAGCTGAACTGACATGATCAACAAAGAGCTGCTAAATACTCCGCCTCCAATCAGCACCCACGGGCTGATATATAAACCTCTTCCTCCTAACTCACAAAAACACACCAGAGAAGAAATAGCTCAAACAGGCAACAGACAAACATCAAGAGGCAGAAGAAAGCCATTGGAATTTGTGGATATCAAAACCAAAAGCATCAAAATGAAGTTGCTGGATTATTTCGTCTTTGGGGTGGTTTCCATTCTTATAACAGGTAATTGCATGATAAATTTAAGGACAAATCTTCAATATAATGTACTTTTTTTTTTTTACATCTTTTTATTCTGAAATTAATTTAATGTGCTTCTTCATATAGTGGCTAGATGTGAGGTAACTGAGATTTTTGCTGAGGAAGGCTCACAGGTTGTACTACCCTGTAAATACAGCAATTTTCCCACTTCTCCACCTGCCATTGTCTGGAATCAAGTCAACAAAGGGTAAGATGAAACAGTTTTTTTGTTCTTCACTTCTCTCACTCACTTTCACATCTGCTTTAACCCTTGAACACCAGCATCTATTCCTCTTTCAAACTTAAGACTTGTATCTGCATGCTAATAACTCTGGATTGTTGTGATTCCCCACATCCACAGCACTGTTTGGAGAAAGGAAAGGAGCGGTCTGGAGTACTGGGGTGTTGGCTGGTCTCAGAAAGGGCAACGTGTGCGGTGCCCCCATGACCAGTTTGATAGAGGTGATTTCAGCCTTGAAATCAACAACGTGAAAGAGGAGAATGGAGGGCTTTATTCTTGTAGGGTGGAAGCTGGAAACCAGAATTCTGTAAAATCTGTCATGCTCAGAATTATTAAAGGTAAGAAACTGAAGACACACCCATGATGAACTGCTGCCACTACATGAACTTAGCAAAGGTTACGATATTCATAAAGCACTAATTAAGCAGGCCTACAGTCACCAATTATACAAGACAGTAAAGTTTTTAGATTGTGTTTTTTATTGTATAAGCAAGATTAAATGTTGAGGTATTCTAAAGTGAGAATTTTAAAAATCTGAAATAAAAGAATCATCCTTAAAAAAAATCATAACAGACGATCAAATTTAGACCTAATATTATAGTGCATTTATGAACTAGGGTCCCAATTCCTTAAAAGAATGTAGTGTGAACATCTCTATTAAACATCAGCTGCAATACTTTAAATTAATGTAATTAATCTCATCCCCACTTCCACCCTTTACAGTGTCTGTTTCTCCAGCTACTCCCATTTCTGGGGAAGACGTTTCAGTGAATTGTAATCTGACACCCTGGCGTGAAGGAGTTTCTGTGAAGTGGATGTTGAACAACAGCCCATATGTGCCTCGAAGCCATCCATGGAGTAAATTCAACAGAGATAAACTTAAGAGTTTAAAAGCAAGTGAGAAACTCAGTGGAAACTGGACCTGCGTCTTGGGCTACAAGAATGTAGAAGTGCGGGCTTCAGCAACTCTGTCTGTGCAAGGTGAAATATAAAGCTGGAAAATTAATTTATGAAGCTGTTGGACATATTATTTTTCTGTGCTCTTGACATTCGTCTTTCTTTCCTTTACAGGAATCGTGCAACCATCCAATGATGATGCCAAGGTGTATGCTGCTCTGGGGTCTACCTTCACTCTTCCCTGTGTGTTCACCAGTAGTTTAATTCCTTCAAACCCAGTCTTGGAGAAACTGAACGCTGTCTCTCTAACGGCTCCCAACGTCAACCTTCTTTCTCTCTCTCCATCCTCAATACCTTCTCGGCTCCATTGGGATCAGTCTGTCCGTTTTAGCGAGGTTGCATTGGATGATAAAGGCAAGTACAGATGTGCTGGGACTGTAAAAGGTCGAAGACTGACTCGGACTATGCAGCTTGTCATTGCTCAAAGTAAGTTTCTTCTCTTTCATTCTGAGGAAAAAAATACACTGCACCTTTATTTTTGCCATAGATTAATTTTTCTCATTTCTCTCCTCAGTTGTCTTGTCAAAGAAGAGTCGCTCTGTGACGCTCACCTGCCAACTGAACGACGCAAGTGAGGTCACCGAATATGAATGGATTCATGTAACTTATGACCAAAACGGCACTGAGTCATTTGGGCCCATTCAGAAAGGGAAGACTATAACTATTAGCAATGGGTTGGATGAGAATTGGGGTGAATGGAGATGTAGTTTCTACGGGAAAGAAGGCTTACTTGGAAATGTAACATACAACGCTCCACTGATGAGTAAGTTCTCTCTTTATGTTCTGTAATATAGTGAAAATAAATATACACAGTTATAATGGAGATAAAACACAATGGTTTTTTTTGACAATTTGTCTTTTTGTGCAGGTGGTTTGAGTGGAGGGAAATCTTCAGGTCACTCAAGTAACACTGCTACTGTGGTTGGACTCAGCTTTCTCCTCCTTATTCTGCTCCTCGTTCTGGCTCAGATGTACAAGAACCACCAAAGGGTAAACAGCTAAAGTTCATTCAAAACTTGTAAACTTGAGTTTTCCTTTAAAATATACACAAGATTCAAAATCTTGCAATAAAAATACTGTAATTGATTCCAAAAAATGCTTTTCACAAGTTTATATATAATAAATATTAAATTGTACATTTTAAATCAAATCTTGTAGTACTACTTTGAATAACTCTGTATATCTCTTTTCCACAGAGGAAAAGGATCTTTCAGTACCCTGCGCTGGAGACAATTGTTCATACCGTCTCCAATGAACGGGAGCAGAGAGAAAGAAGCCATGCAAAAAACTAAAGACACTTAAAAGCAAATTCACATTGCTGGAAAAAATTTCACAGCACTAACCTGAAGTGAAATCTTTTACGGCCTGCAATACGTTGGGAGACTTTGTTTGTACAGTTTTTGTAAATATTTTGAGAGCAGATACTGTAGCAGTGCTGTTTCATTAAAAAAATGAAATGCATATTATCTTATTTCACTTGTAAATGTTTTTAACTGTTCGTGTGATGTTTTATTTGCATGTATACTCAAACTGAAAACAAAATGCCATACAAATAAAGTGTATGTAATAGAAATATAATCTGGTTTTATTGTTACATTATATACAATCTGAATCCTGTTGGTCAGCGACAGGGAAATATAACTACTGTTATAAATAAAATACACAGTAATTTAGAAAAAAATATTTCAATATATCTACACCAAACACGGGCTACATTTATCGTTATTTTGCAATTCATATATTAAAGACCAATGTGCTGCATGCTAAAATATTTGTGCAAAGATGTCCATTTATCCTGTCATAAAGCTCCTTTCCCACTTTCAAACATTTCTGTTTTTAATAAAAAGCCTACTGTCCTTGTCAATTTGTTGCCTTAACATTCACAGACAAAATTTTGAGCCAAATGAATGCGACTGACCTCAGATTGCTCGTTGGCATTCTAGTGTTGAAACAACTGCTATAGCTGTAATGCAGCATCGGTGCTATACCTGACTGCACTCCCCTTCTTCTTGCTCTGAAAGTTCACTAAAACCCCACATGGCCAAAGATCGGTTGATTCCCTCTAGAAGCCCGTTGTTTTCAGGCTGTAAATAATCCATGACTTCTTCATCATCAAAGCACCAGCCTGGCCAGTCCACATTTTCACCATCTGTAAACACGACACTGAGAGGGGGAAACAGAAATACATTTACTGGGTTACTGGTTTCTAATTTCAATTGTATATGTCTAGGATTACACCTATTATGACAAGTTATATGATGCATTTTAATATTAATGATCAAAATGGTCTTTAAGACAGCAAAAGTAAACAATGATTGCAATAAATACAGGCTGTATGTTTAGTGATATATAGTGAAAGTAGCAGAAGCACGATATAGAATTACAAGTAAAACCTGTTCATTTAAAATTTTACTTAAATTTTATATATACCACAATGTGTAGATATAGAAACCTGCGGAAACAAGGTTCTAATTTAAATGATTTCCTGGACTTGCTGTATTGCTTGCTATAATTACCACAAGGGATCGATAAAGTGTTATCTTAATATATTATAATAATATTTGATTGTATTTTTTATTATTAACCTGACTCTGCAGAGTAAGTAAAGTTATCAAACTGATGTAGTAGAGTACAATATTTGAATTACCGGGGTAGCAGAGTGGAACTGAGTGCATTTACTTAGTTACTATCTAAAACTGATGGTTAGTGGTATGTGTAATTAGTAATTAATCAGTCAGGTGTTCAAACAATCAACAGTTTTCAATGTTATGAGAAAATTGCATTAAAATAAATGTTCCACCAGGACGTATGAATTACACATATTGTTTATTAAGCAAAAGAACAATTAAAGCCCCAGTCACAAAGGCCTAGAAAAAATTTAGCACCTCCTTGCTAACCACTACTCACTGGAGCAAAATGTGTATTCCCCCACACAACCACCAAGCGAATATAAATTTGAACTTCAGTTGTTTACCGGTTCCTGGAGGTCACAAAGATTTTGGGTAGGCAGGGGGTTGCCTACCAGTTTTTAGGGCTGTGTGACAAGGGCAAAAGATTGGTATTTACTAGAAGACAGAGGATGCCAAATAAAATGATATTTAGCCATCCTCTAGCATTTAAAAATAACTAATTTTGAAACCTGATAATATGTTTTTGCATAAGCCAAAATTATTATTCACTACATGAATTAGGGCAGCGTTTTGTGGTAAAAGACAGTAATTTAAAGTTTCCATTGTCGCAGAACAACCTGGTCATTACCAGCCTACACCTCACTGGAAACTCATTTAAAGATAAAAAGTCCGACAGCCTAAATATATATTTTCCGATTCACAGATGTCATGCATACTGACTCTATTATTTCAAGTGAGCGAGTCGCCTGAATGAATATCTGCTCTACACCTCAGTTTGTGCTATGCTACAGCACAAACTTTCAGTATGTGGCTCACGAAAGAAAGCACCCACCCCACCCCACCCCGCTGGTCTTTACTGTGGTAAGTGCAGTACGCAGCAGATATCATCAACAATGCAAATGCATTAAGACACAAATAATATTACAAGTGATTGCAAATGTCAGCTGGAAAGTTTGTTGCAAAACTTTTTGAGCTGCGTGGAAAATTGTGGCTCTCGGGGCTTAACTAGCCCCGCTTCCTCTTGATTTGTATTTTGTTTGGTGAATGTTTAGACTGATGAAGTCATATTCTAATTTGAAAAATGCAAGTTAATAATCACGTTTGTAAAGTTTTCACAGGACTCTATGCAATCCTGTGAAAAACTAACTACACCCCATGAGTCAGTAGCTGTAGAACCACCTTTAGTAGCAATAACTTGAAGTAATTGCTTTCTGTATGACTTTATCGGTGCCTCACATCATTGTAAAGGAATTTTGCCCAACTCTTCTTTACAACATTGCTTCAGTTCTTTGAGGTTTGCAAGCATTCATTTATGCACAACTCTGTTAAGGTACCACCACAGCATTTCAATCAGGTTGAGGTCTGGACTTTGGTCCATTGCAACACCTTGATTCTTTTCTTTTTCGGCCATTCTGTTGTAGATTTGCTGGTGTGATTGGGATCATTGTCCTGTTGTATGACCCAGTTTGGGCGAAGCTTTAGCTGTTGCACAGATGGCCTCACATTTGACACTAGAATATTTTGGTATACAGAGGAGTTCATGGTTATTAGAATGACTACAAGGTGCCCAGGTCCTGTGGCTGCAAAAAAGCCTATATCATCACCCCTCCATGACGGTGATTGCCAGTTGGTATGAAGTGTTAGTGCTGAAATGATGTGTTTGGTTTTGGCCAAATGGGGTGCTGTGCATTATGGCCAAACAGCTCCACTTTGGGTTTGTCTGTTCAAAGGACATTGTTCCAGGAGTCTTGTAGTTTGTTCAGATGCAACTTCGCAAACCTCAGCTGTGCTGCCAGTTCCTCTTTAGAGAGAAGATTCTTTCTTCTGGGAACCTTTCCAAACAAACCATACTTCCTCAGTCTTTTGTTATTGTACTCTAATGAACTTTAGCATTTAACATGCTAGCTGAGGCTTGTAGTGTCTGAAATGTAGCTCGTGTTTTTTTTGCAATTTCTGTGCGTTTTGCACCATCTGACTTTGGGCTAGGATGTCCACTCCTAAGACAGCTATGTTATGGTGTTAACACACACCTGAATGCTCCAGATCAGCAGACATTTGCTTTTATAGAGGTGGTCGCACTGCCAATGATCAGTTAAACAACTACATTTGGTTGGAAGCTCCTGACTGCTTTTTACCCTCTTAATTTCTGTAGACACAGTAAAGGTGTACTTCTTTTTTTTTTCCAGGACTCTGTGTGCTCACAGTCAGCACTGTGTGCTTCAGAAGACCATATTATGGATAAAACCTCTCTTTGATCCATAGCTTGAAACTGAGCATTTTGAGAAATCTAAGTCTGAGGTTTTGGCTCACAGGGATTACATATGTGACAGAAAATAAGGATTACAGGTTCCCCTTTCATTGTTATAACAAAATGATAACAATGAAAAATGTATGAAAATCAGTGGAACTTATCACTGGCATATACACACCTGTTTCTCTTCTCATCTTCATCGCCATCCACCAGCTGCTCCTTCCATCCTTTACTCACTGTGAGTGCTCTATGTCTTGTTACCTCCACCTCCTCCCATTCTGTGTCTCTGCCTCCATCACTGGATGGTGGTGAAGGTGCAGCAGAAATTGAGGGGGAAGGAGGAGGGTACCTTGACCGTTGATTTGTTGTTTTTACTTTTCTTTCTCTTTTTAATGTGCCTTTGTCCCTCATTCTGTCTTTGGCCCTTTCTAAAAGACCCTCCAAAGGTGATGGATGTTCATCTTCTACTTGTTTTGGTGTGTACAGGCTACTGGAGTGCAGACGAGGTCCTGGTCCTCTTTCATTAGAAGAACTTCGATGTGTTTTTATTTTGGGCTTTTTGTTTCGGAAGTTCATATCAGGCAGCTCAGATTCAGAAAAGGCTTGGGTATCAGACGAGACTTTGTCATTCAAAAACAGGCCTTGGTTTGGCTTCAGGGAGCCCAATTTGAGCATCCGTTGTGGATGAGAGCTGTAGGAGCTATAGCTGGGAAGCGAGTTCCTTTTCATTTTTGGGTTGAAGTCTGAGTCCGAATTAGAGTAGTTGTTTGAAGCAGCCCAAGTTTGTTCTAACCCCTGTAAGAAGTGCTTGGAAGTCTGAAAAGAGGGAATCTGATTTGTACTGACTGGTCTCCTCCTGCGTATCCCAGGTGACTTTAAATTTTTGGAGAAGGCCCAAGCCTCTTGAGATGTCTCCGTGTCTCCAGACTGACTGAAACTGAAATTTCTCCTTGTGTCCTGGTTCACAGAGACAGAATCTGAGTCTCTTCTTGTTAATAGTTCTTGCTGACTGTGTGATCTTAAAAACTCTTGTTTGTCCCTTATTGCTGGTTGATTATTAAGCTGTAAAGTGTTATCTTCATTTGTTGGGTAGTCAACATCTGGTAGTCCACCTGGTAAAAAACTGTGTTGTTCAACTGAGTTGTATCTAAATGGACTTACAGAATCTCTGTGAATGAAATAAGTCTGAGGAGGGGCAGATTGCACACTGCGGGTCCAGGTCATGCTTTGCTCATCTGTTAACTGAGATTCAACAGTTTTGTCTTGTTCCTCCCCTTGATTTTCACCTTGATATCCTCTCACTCCCATTTCTATCCATTCATGCCCTCTGATTGCTGATTGCCGAACCTCAATCCTCTTTTGCAGCAATTCATTGGTGTGGAATTGCCAAAAAGGTAATTCAGTGTTAGTACCGGCCGTCTCATCTGGAGTTTGATACTGGTCTGCCTCTTCAGATCCATTTATTGAGATAACAGGTTCAACAGTAAATTCATGCAAGGTCTCTCTTTCTGGATCTGTGACAGATTGTTCTTCTTTCTCCATGTCATCTGTATTTGCTTCAGGTTTTGTGTCTCGCTGGTGTATTTTTAAATTCTCCAATCTGTTGTTCTCTGTCTCTCTCAGGTTCCTCAGGGTTTCCTGACAAACAATCAAAAAAATAAAATAAATAACAGCATCAACCACAAAAAACTGGCAAGATTTTGCTTTTGAACATACTGAATCAACTGAGTTTGTATAGGAACTTCTGGTGTAACTTGCATGGACTTCGTTCAGACTGTTAAAAACATGACTTGTGTTTTCAACAAGCACAGATAGAGGCAAAGGAAAGAGTAATCTGTAAACAGGGTAAGAACAAATGTAGGCTGTTTTGTTCCAGTCAAGATGCTTCAGTGAAAGAAGTGCAATCCTTGATCAGCTTGTGAAACCAATGAATAGTCAGAGGGTAGCATAAGTCAGCATTTATGAGCTCCACACAATAGGTCTTTTAGACCAAAAATGACTTTACAAAATTTCATAGAAACCCATTCTCAATGTAAACCCAAATGCTCAAAGTAGTTATGTTATATATTACAATTTCTACAGATATGTTTATTTGTGTCAGGATCCTGTTTATTTTGATGCTCTTTTCTGTTATTATTTTGATCTTCAGTCTCTCTGTGTCTGCCCCTGTCTAGTCTGGTTCTGTTTCCTGCCCCTGATTGTTGTCACCTGTGCTCCTCTCCCTCCTGTCTCCCATTGGTTGTCTTGTCTGTGTATTTATTCCCCTGTCTCCCTCAGCTCCTTGTCTGGTCGTCAGTCTTCCATGGTTCCCGGTCTTATTTCGTCTCGTCCGTCTGTTCTGCCCAGGCTTCCATGCCTCAGTGTTCCTGTCAGTCCCTAGTCATAGTCATTTCCCAGTTTAGTTTAGTTTGCCCCTCTCTGTATTGTGTATTTTCATCAGCTTGTAATAAAGCTTGCCTTTTGTTAGAACCTGTCTACCGCCGTCCTGCCTTTGGGTCCGCCACACACACACACCAGAGACCTGACAATTTGTTTATTTATTGTAATCTTCATTTTCTGCCTTTCCAATTTACATTTATTTATATATAACCGAGTGTCTGTAACACAATGCAATTCCCCCCCGGGATTAATAAAGTATTCTGATTCTGACTGATTAGGTACGTACTTCCTAATATATTGAGTTTCTGGGATATTTTTTTTGCTCTATGAGTTGACAGAATGAATTATTTTTGATTTACTTGAACGATTTTGTACATTAAGTAAGCAACACTTAAATTATTAATCTCAGAGAATTTACTTCTTCTGTGTTCATCTATTATAGTCTGCACTTGTCCATTAATATAGTAGTCTCCGGGATCTATGGTAAATTATGGACATTGTGTTCTATCACACTAAGCTTTTCTGTGTTTGTTCCATTATGTTTACAGTTTGATTGCTCAGGTTGTGTTTTATTTACCTTCATGTTAGAACTAGCTCCCCATGGCTGCCATGTGCACAAAATGCCCCAATTTCTTCATGAATGCTGACCTGACCTGATGCTACTTGACCTAATCTTAGCCTAGATGCCATGGTCAATTTTTTTTTCTTTTTTTAAAATGCACATTGGATGATAAAGAACTGACGTATGAAGTATAAGTTCAGTCCATAATACCCTAGTAATTTTTTTTTTACTGATTTTAGCTATGGGAACAGTGCATAGCAATGGCAGCAGACATTACATGATGTCACCATAAAAGTATACAATCACACGATCAATTTGGTTTTTGTTTCATGCATATCAGATAAATAGTTACAGAGATATGGCTGAAAGTATAAACATTTTACACAAAACACCACCTGGTGGTGAATCTGTACTTTAAAAATGGCTGAAAATCTCATCTATTCAAAATCCAGCGTCAAGTAGTTTTTGCACTATCGTTATGACACGAAGGATTTGTGGAGGCTACGGCAGCACTGATGTTTCCAAAATGTCTTTGTTATTATAACTTGGCAATATAATACCAAAGCAGTAACACTATAACAGAAAAGGGAAGCTGAATTATCAGTTGCCTTTTTTTTAAAGAAGTTCTACCAGCTGTTTGGGGTTTACAGTGCTATTGTCGTGATGTTTCAGTCTGAACCAAAAAGTGACATTGCCATTGTGAAAGCTGTGGTACTCTTGCAACTAAACTCTAAACCAGACTACAAAGATTTTAAAAGTTCTGATAGAAATGTCTTTATTTTACCTTTGCCTGGTGGATGGTGGACACCCATAAGGAGCAGCTCTCTGAGGTGCTGGCTACAAGTATGAGGACATTCATAGCACTTTGAAGCTCACCTACCTCCACGAGGACAAATGAATCTGAGAGAAACAGAGAGATGATTAGGTTAACTATTAGAAATTATTTACACTAAACTCATGTGTCTTGAATCTTGTCTATAAGAAAGCATCACTCACAGCCATCTTTCAGTGCTATGCAATAGGTTCTGTCGAGGGCCAGAGGAGGTCGAATCACCTTCAGTCGCTCCCCTTTCTTCTGGACTTTGGTAAGTAGAAGCACATCTGAGAAAAGCAGAGCCACCAGTTCCAGCTGCATCATACAAAGTACAAGCAAATAGAAAGAAATTCAAAAGGGCATTAAAAAGTTATCTTTGAGGTCAGTAAAATAAAATCACACAAATTAAGTGCTCACTTTGCTGTCCTTCCTGCCCCGAACCTTCAAGTTCTGCTCCAGCAGCAGCTTACGTACGACTCCAGAACCCACACCTCTAATGGGACACGTCAGGTCAAACTGACAGATCTCTCGGACACGCTGTCAATAAAATCTACTATAAGTAATTATCAGTAGCAAAACATAAACATAGCATAAAATGAACACTAACATGCTGTGTCTCACAAAATTTGTCACCCACACTTGTGTAATCCCCCCTCTAGAAAACCACAACAAAAAACCTGTTGGCCAAAAAACTTAGTCATTACAGCCCTGTTAGCCTCACAGTCACAAAATTAAGTGCTTACTACACATCAACACTGACCTGACATCTAAGCTGTAACATCTTAAACAAAATTTGAAATCCTCTCTTGTCCAATAATTTAAGACATACAACATATTCCATTGCACATTTTATATCTGATGTATTGTGTTTTTTATTGGACAGCTGCACATGTTTATATTCTTTCAGCAAAAAATACACTACCCACACAGAATGTTAAATACTATTACTGAAGTTCAGAATGTGCAATGGGCCTCAAATTGAAGTAATCATGAACAATTTCTGCCACAATCAAGAGGCCAAAAAATGACTCCAAAGAGAAGAAAAAATACACGAAGATCCAAAATGACCGCAGAGACACAAGACTATTTTTTTTTTTTTTAAAAAAAAAGGCAAAATGATCGCAAAGACTTATTTTACCCTGTCAATTTCTTCATTTATCCCCTCCACTTCATATCCCTCCACCCTCTGAGCAGAGATGGAGAGGGCAAGCTCTTCATCTTTTAGCCGGAGGTAGTCATTGATACTCTCCAAAAAACCATTCACACTCGACAACTAGACAGGAAAAGAGAGAAAATTAACCAGTGTGAGACAGTGATGCAGAGACTCTGTAAAGGGACACTTACTTTGAGCTGAATTTAAAAGGTTTTTATTCAATAGTTTTTAATCCTCACCATGCCTCTGAGTGTATGTTGCACATGAGGGTCCTGGGTGTGTTTGAGCACAGCTTTGAGCAATAGGGGATACTTTGTGATCCTCTGATGGGGTTTAGCCTGCATGTCTCCTAGCCGCATCCGCTCACCCTGTGAATGATTCTCTACCCACTGCACAGGACAAAAATAAAAGAACATTATCTCAGCTTGGTGCCTTCAATATAAAACCTCCTGATAACCCTGTTAAAACTATGAATTAGGTCAAATTTTAAAGCACCTAAAACTTCCAAAATAGCCTAACTAATATCAAAACATCGAGCTATTCTAGATATATTTCTCAAAAATTAAAACTTTAAATAGGCTGTTTGTGTTTCTAGAGTGACTTTAAAAAGGTTTCAGTGAAGACAGTTCACAGAAATCTCTGAGAGTTCTTCTTAAAGTCAACGCTATTTTATCAAAGAGCTGCCAGAAGACTCAGTGACTGATATCTAAAACTCCTTTGAAACTTGACAAATAAAACTATAAGTGGAAAAAAATTACCAAAACACTTAAGTGAGACATTTTTTGCTTTGAATGACTACGCACACATTGCCAGCTAAGTGTTATTTCTCAATAAGGTGCGACTTTAACTGTTAAACAAAAAGTAACAGTATGAGAGTATTACACAAGCAAAAAAACAAAAATATGCACAAATACAGTAATGGTGTCTGATTCTTTATGCACATTAGCACTGCAAATATGATTATAATGCTTCTTTTATATAAGCATTGGTTTTTAATGCTTTGTGTAAGACGTGCTGCGGGGCACATTTGTCTTGCAGGCACTTTTCCTATAAATGTGCCCTGCTAATTTTTGTGAGCAAGAAATCTTTCACACCACTGTTGGGGTGAATCATTTAAAGAACACGCTCTAAGAAGTCACCCACGAGGTCATGAAAACATTAAAAACCACACAAAGCAGCCAGCAGAACAGTTAGTCAGTCATTAAAATTAATTCCATTTCGGTACTGGATTAATTTCAGAGAGAACTGAAATAGATGCATGATCTTTGATCCTCACTTGTACAATATGGATGGTTATGTTTTATATGGATGTCACTGCTGCTTCGCTGTACCTGGACAAAAGTGAGGAAATGTGGGTTGCTCTCCATCTGCCTGCGTGAGAACTCAAGACTGTTCTCCTCCTCCCAGCAGTAATACTGATAGGCTGAGAAGCGCTCATGGAACTGGGAACAAAAATAAAAGGATAAAAATGCTGCGTTAAAAAATGCCTGCAAATGAGGTTTAACTTAACTGTCATAAGACAGAGCACTTTAAAGTCCCCATAAGGCCCTGTCTGCACATTTATTATCATTATTGATGAGAGTGTTAAAGCTCCTGTTTCATGCTGTGCCTATTTGAGCTCATTTTATCTTCCAGTTAAGTATGGGTTTTTAGCTTTTTGTTACTTTACTTCACTGCAATATGACACACCTGCAAAGTTTGACATTTCATGTTCCTCTGTTCACCACAACGCTAAGTTTAAGATGTGACACCACAACTGGTCTAATATGAAACTTACACAAGTACAATGTGGAAACTTGAAATAAAAAATATTTGTAAATTTGTACATACTACTGAGCAGCCTACACATTACACCCACAGGAGTTTTTATGACATCCCATTCTAAATTCATAGGCATTGATATGGAGTTGATCCCTTTTGCAGATATAACAGCTTCTACTATTCTGGGAAGGTTTTCAGCAAGATTTTAGAGTGTTTGTGGGAATTTTTGCCAACGCATCCAGAACAGCATTTAACTTGTTTGCAAGCTGTTGGGCAGTTTATTTTTTCTAGTGCACATCATTGTATCATGTTTTATGTGCAGCAGTAGATGTCTGAAAATATGTCAATTCATTTAACTACAGTGGTCAAATAAATGTGGTGGAAGAATAGCATAATATTTCCCTGCTGAAATGCAGGTCTAAATATAAATTACCAGAATATGGAAATTCTCAACTTCGCAGCACTGCATTGTACTCGAGAAAATGTATTTATACCCCATTTGTTTGGTGGATGTCTTTGTTCCAAAACAACATAAAGAAATGCAAACTCAAATGGAAACAGTCATTACACCAAAACCCCCACATAAAGTGTCAAAAGTGTGGTCTGTGCATGGGGTAAGGTTCTTTAGCTGACTGAATATAAAATCTCTGAATGCTTGCAATGTGTCTTTACCTGCAGGCAGCCGGTCTCTAACCTCATGGGGTCAAAGGGTTTGCCTGTCTTTCGCACTTCATGTAACATGGGATAAATCACCTCCTGCCAGAACAGCTGGTGTGCCCTGAGGATGGAGGGCAGGCTGAAGAAAAGCTGGTCGGGGGTCACCTGTTGCAAGAGGCCAAAAAAATGAAAATAAGCTTCCAACTCTCCTGCTTTGCTTTATTTTCCGACTTCTCAGTGGAAATGTGTCACTAGGCTATATGTTCCACTTGCGGATGTTCTCGTTCTGTCTGTCAATGTGTGTCAGTGGTATGCAGAACAGTGGAAAACGGCCTGCAGGTGAAGTGACTGTGCAGCAGACTGTTGTGTTTTCAGTGCAAATGAGGTTGCTTGTTCTGCAGACTGACCTCCAGGAGAAATCCATGCTGGTGCAAGTTGACAAGAGCCGCAATAACCAACTGTGGGAGGCAGATGCAGCTTTGTTATAGATTCTGCTGAAAAATTCCTTGTCAGCTCTTAAACTTTACTCTGTAATGAATGACAGCAGCTAGAGAGCGACATCTTACGTCTCTTATAATAAGCAGCTTGTTGATATAGGCGAGCTCAGTATGGACAAACTCCCACAGCGCCTCCTGTTGGTGTCTCTGCGTTTTAGACATTGTCTGCCCATGAAATAAAAACAGAAGGGTAGATGGAAAAATAAGCGAAGGAGATGGCTGTCATAATTGCTTAAAGAATGGGTAAAATGTGCATGTTGTGTAGGTGTTATTCTCATCAACAAATCTCATTAAAAAAACAAAGCCAAGGAAGTATTAATTCCTCTCTTAGTACTTGCCCACTTCCCCAGTTTGCATGGGGAACCAGACCTGTGTTCCTGTTAAAACTGCATTTTTAAAAAATTGCAAAATCCCTGTCATAGAATCTACTTTTATTTCCTTAAAAGTCAGTAAAGAGCTGAATAAGGTTTTTTTTTTTTTAATGAGTCAATGAATAGCCTATGTTGAAAACTATTTTCAGGAGGAATCATTTATATTAGCAGAACCGCGTATGCAGGCATGACTCAAGTTAACAGTTTTTGGGCTGCAGTTCATTTCTGCTACACTGGAATTAACTACAGGATATCAAGCTTTGGGTCAATGGGTGGTATTTGTTACAAGGATCAATTAATTGATTGATTTTGGTCTTTTAATCAGATTTGTTGGCAGTAAGAAAAACACAAAATAATGATCCTCATACTGAAGGAGACTGCACTATATCTGTCCAGCTCTTCTCCAGAGTGGTTCCCTGGCTTTCCTCCTTCCATCTCCATCTTAGATTCTCTTGCACAGAGTAGGCATCCAGAGCCTGCTTCAGTACATCCAGTTGACCTCGTTCCTGGGAAGTTGTTGGAAAACAGAACAACAGAAAACAGAAGTCAGACAGGAACTGTCTGGTGCTGCACTGAATCAGCCCTTCCTTAATAAGAACATGGTTGTTAGTTTTGGTCAGAAAGTATGACAATGGAACAGAAAAAGCAGTGCTGCAGTCGATTTGGATGTTTGAGTGGGCGGACATCAAAGCAAGTCTGTATCTGTTCTTTAGTATGCCAGTATGCAGTTTGATGAGCACAACATTATACCTCAGATGCCTTGTCAGACACTCCCTGGCTGAACAGGACTTGTCTCAGTGCTGTTCTGGGTTTGGCTCCTGCAGAAGCTCCCTTACTTAGTGTTGCAAAGTCAGTCACAACTTTTTGCTTAGTCCGCCTCTGGAAATAGGAAAATACAGTGCAACTGAGGATTACACATATTCTAGTAAGATTTCAATAATTGTCACCAAAGAGAATAAGAAATAAATGAATCAAGATATTGTAACACACACACACCTGGAATTTAATCTAAACCTAATTTCCAAGTCTGTTTTGATAATTTATTTGGGCAAAAGTACAGTATTTCAGGTCAGAAGAACTATATTACAAGTGAAAATAGTTTTCAGCATCTTACATTAGTGAAAGCACAGAAATTTATTAGTAACATTTATTTAAAACAACAAAAGTAATCTTTACCAAGTGGCAAATTATCCCTTTCATAGTTTGATGCAGATTTTAATAGTGAAGTTGCATGAACCTCTCTTTAATCTACAAAAATCTTCATATAAAAAGACAGTTCTAAGAAAAGACCCCACACACTTCCTCTTATAGTTGATAGAAAACATGTTAACTGGTTTTAAATATGAACGTGTTTGAAATGTTCCAGAAGGTATTCTGTTGCTAAACAAGATACAAGTGCTGTTTGACTACTATGAAAAACTGATACTGGATTTTTAAAATTAGATTTGTGCAGAAAAACAGGATAAAACTTTTCCTACACAGTTTCTTCAGCATAAAAACATATAAGAAGCAGGCCGATTTTCACTAAATGATGCATCATGTTTTAAACCCTTCTCATATGATTTGTATGAAATGTGTTGTTAACTATGTAGTGAATGAAGAAAAGTAAAACATTTACCCCAACAATAAAAATAAAGTATAAGTACAATATTCAAATAAAGCTACTTCATTTTCCCCACTGGCAATGACAGCACAGGAGGCTTCCCCCACCCTCATATTTCTGTCCCACTACACTTGCCTGATAGCCCAGTGTACCATACTTCTGTTTGTCTGCTGACACCCTGTGGTGATGGTTTATATCTGCAGGTGTCCCGTCAACAACATCAGGCTCTCTGGTTTCCATCTCTCTCTGTCTCTCTCCATCCACACTGTCTCTCTGCTGCACCGTTTCTTCCATTAGTGATTCACTTCCCCCTCCACTGTTTACATGTGGTGCTTTTGAGGAAAGGCTAAAGATAAGCACACAGGGTTACTCACAGCCATAATAATGTCTGTAAGGTGGAGACACAAGAGTTGTTTATTACAGGGAAAGATTTTACACTGAAGCACAGAGAATGGAAAAAAGACCGGTATGTTTTGCTATCTTTTAAAAAGGTTACTCAGACTTTCTTTTCAAGGCTAAACAAACACAGGTGGTTGTTTTAAAGATGGAGATCCCCAAGCCGTTTGGCTCATATGGGATCTCTCCAAAAAAAAGTCATCTGGGTTTCTTTTTAAGAAAAGTAATTGTGTGATTATATGTTTCTACAAGCGGGCTGAACAACTAAAATCAAAGTTGGGAACCACTATTTTAAAATAGAATTGAAAAGTACTTATTTAATTACAATAAAATAATTAAATTCTACATATGCAGCATAGTAACACAGGTAACACAAAAATGACCAAACAGAATTTCCAAAACAGTGAAGAAATCAACAAAAGAGAATTAAAAGACAAAATACCTGATAGGAAAACCAGTGAAATACACTTGAGCTTGTATTTGAAGTGAGTGGTGTTCTAATACTGTAGTACAAGGTAAACTGTCCCACATTCTCTCTTTAAATGATCAGACTGACACAATAAAAACCAGAAGTCAGCCAGGTAACCAGACTGTTCCATTGCACTAATATAACAGGACACCAATAGTTTCTGATGACTTCAGCTCCAGTTGCACAGCTATGCCAGTCTTAGTGTCACACCTGGACTCATCTAACATTATTTTCAACTTGCAGCATTTCCCACTGTAGTTTTAGGTAACAATTAAAAGGAATTCTTTGGAGGCTACTGAATTTCATTGAAGAATTTCAGCATTTACTGCTTATTTTTATACAGTGTTGGATCAATGCTGGTTTTTAAACTGGCTCAAATAAAGCAGTAGGTGCATTTTACATTGAAGCTTTTACCAGCATACGCACATTTATTCAAACAGCTTTAAAAAGTACTGTAAAAGCAAAGATACTCCCATGAGCAAACAAACTGCAGACAGGTACGCAGCACTAATCTGCTGTGGTATAATGTAAAACATCAGAGGATTGACGCAGGTGATTTCATCACAGTGTCATACCTATTTATAATCACTGACTGTCCTTGAGGAATACAGTGAATATGTGTTAATTATAATTATTGGCAGCACCTTGTCCTGTTAATGCTTGATAATCAGTCAACAAATGCAGGCCTAGTGCTACTTTTATAACTTCAGTAAATCAACAAATCAAATGCTAGAGAACAGTCAGTGAATCGAAGCATGAGCTTTGACATAAGAGAAGACTTACTGTGGTGAAAACATAAAACAACCTGTTCCTCTAAGGCAATGTACTTAAGTAAACTCTTAAACCAACAGATGTGTTTTTAATGGGTAAAATTTTAGACTTTACCTGGATTTGGCTGGATCCATTTTGTTTCACACAGTCATCTTTGGTTTCTGTTAGCTTTCTCCTCCTCTTTCTTTCTACCTTGGCCGTCCCTCCCTCTCTTCCTTTCACCTGCACCCCTGCGTTCTGCAACTGGCCTGACGGGAACAACTAGATTCTGCAGCCAACAAATCAATGTTGAGGGCTGGTTAATGTGTTGCAGTTAAAGTGCTTAGTGAAGTAGAGGTGGTGCCTTATCTCTTTGAAGATCTATTGTTGTTTCTTGTCAATCAAGCTTATTGATCACGCTGAGCAAACAGGAGGAAATCATTTTAAGACAACAAGAGAGGGTGTATGTGTTCATACAGCTGCTTGTTTTTTTGCTCATTATATAACACACCAAACGGAGCTACTGACATGACATTTGGTGCTGTGAGAATCTGGCGTTTCATACAGTGCAGTGCTAAAACCCCAGTACATGCACAAAGAGTTATGGGAAAGAACACTAGCCAAAGGAATGTAGGAACAGGAAGAAAAATAAGATAATAAGATCAGGATAGGTTAAAAAGAAAAATGTTTTCCATTTAAAGTTATAGGAAGTTAATTGTTAAAGCCTCATGTTGGAATGTCGACTGGCAACGTGCCTATGTACAATTACATTTTGCACACACATAGCTCAGACACAGACATAGACATGAAAAGTTTATTTGAGCTTCAGATAGTCACACATTACTGCTGCGTGACACTGTTCAACACTGTCTAGTCAGTAAATGTATTTTAAGTATAAAATGGTTTGAAACAGTATAAAAGTGCTTTGGAATTATACTTCTTTAGTCTAAGTGTTACTGATTCATATCTGGATCTGCAGGCCAAGACTGGTATTATAAAAGGTGACTTGGCTGAGGCGGAATGAGACTAGGCGTGTCCTGTTTTCTTCAACAGTAATGAATAATGCTTGCTCGACAGGGCTTAAAAGAATGCTAATGGAGCTGTGAAAAGCTCCTAAAATGTGATGGGGTTATGCCTACAGTAAGTAGGAACCACAATCCTCTCTAGCTTTGTTACTGTTTAAATACATTTTTATAACATGGAATAGTAGCAGTCTACTGTGAAATACAGTGGTTCTCAAACTGTAGGGCGGACCTCCCTGTGTGGGCACAGAGCTACTTCAAGTGAGATGTGGGTGACAGGAATAATCATTATGACATTAATTGAAATGAATATGATTTATCTAGAAAAAATAAGCTCGCTAATGCTATTGTGCCATTATTTATTTTACTGAAAGTCAACTTGGATCTTTTTTTTAAGTTCCTCCCCCATCAGTATTAATGATTAACAGAAACTTTGCATGTATTGCTTTTGAAGACGCATACAAAAAAGTTTGTGAACCACTGCACTGTTAAAACTTTACCAGTTAACTCAATGGTACAATATTAGATGTAGCACTTTCCTTTACAAAATTATTATTGTGTAATTATTTACAACAACGGGTACCATTACAAAAGTGACTATTTACAATAAAAGAATATGCATAGCTTAAGTGCCCCAAGCACAAAGTTGATAAAACCATTTGGAAATACACTGAGTATAAAAGGCATCAGTCTATTTAAACTGAGCAGTCTAAAATGAAATTATAAATGGTAATCTTGTATTTTTTGACTTACAGTATAGTGATAATATAAAAATTTATTAAGGTGCATACAGACTAAAATTTCAGCAGAAATAAACTTGGGACATTAGGTTTGAGATATGCATACTGCACAGTGATACTACCTACTGATATGTAGGCTACAATAAATGAGTGCAATTCTGCTGCAACATTTCCATGCTTCTTGGCATGGTTGTGAAAATGGCTGGAGAACACATCATACACACAAATATTCAGCTGCCATTACTCAACTAGACTACCATCTTTTTGGAATCCAAAATATTTCTTTCTGCGTACTCTACTTCAAAATATTCTGTCTGTTTTGGTTTTTCTTGGTTGTACTGTAGGTCGTAGCTATCATCACACTTTGAAAAGGCCCCAGGATATTGCTGGTCACAAAACTGTTAGAACAACCAACTTTGACCTTCTCTCATTGTGCAAAACAGGACCATGGTCAAATATTCTTTAACTCTAGTCATCTTGAAGAACATCTGCATTTTTGGGAAATATGGTTTGGTTTGGTTCCTTAGCTTAGAATACAGCACCTCTGGCTGCTCTGTTCAGTTTCCTCCAGGGGTCACCACAGCAGATGAATACATGTGTGATTTGGCAGATTTTACACCAGACTCTCTTCCTGATCTAAGCTTGTGTCTCCACTTGGGGTTGAACCAGGTATCTTTCATGTGTAAAGTGAATGTGTAAAACACTACACTATGGAGATGCTAGATTATAACACAGATTAGTAGATAAGTAATTATCCCCTCGAGAATACGGTTTTCAAAATATATGTATAAAAAATAGAAAATAGTTCTTTACAAATGATTGACCTGAAATGATCGGTCCAAAGTTCCACTTTCTGAACCATTTGATCATCTGCTCCTTGTTCATCTGCTCTTTGCTGACAGTACGTAGAGTCCCTGTTCTCGGTTATATACTGTGAAATAAACTGCTGCTTGGTTGTAGCACCATGTCAATTTGGCTTTCATGAGGGAAGTCTTGAAAAGAAGCAGTACTTGGTGTCACAAGCTTTTTGTTCCAGCTGTCACTTTACAGTGTTACTGAATGCCATACGTTGTCTCCAGTTCCTCAGCTGCCTTTTCAAGGTGCATCATTCTCAGTTTTTCTAACAATTCCTGCAACAGAGGCCGATGCAGCATTCCACCTCGTCCTCCTCCACCTGAGGCCCTCTCAGCCCACATTCGCAGCATTTGGTAGTGAGCCTCCCGGCAGGATCGGTGATCCATCTCTGCTTGTTCGATCTCTATATCCCTCACACCAAGAGAACGCACCAGCTGCTTTACCTGCGCCACAGGAACCAGATCCAGCACCATATAGATCACATCAGCGACTGCAGAGGGAAAAAAAGAAGAAGGGGGGGTGTTGAAGGAAACAGATAAGCCTGAATACAATAGTTGGCTATTTGTTAAAGTGAGTATGCACTGCTGTAGACTCACCCTTGATTTCCAGGGGAACACAGTCAGGAAGCTTGGACACCTCCTCTTCAACCATAGGAATTTTAACAGCTGTCTTCACATTGTTGTTCTCTACACGTTCCTCGATACGCATAAGGACCTGGTATAAAACAAACAGTTAAATGCACTGACCTCAGACTCTATACTCAGCTTAAAAAAGTGACCACAGTTAAATCAATGTACCTCACGTGAGTCCCGGGAAACGTCAGATGATTGGGAGGACACACTCAGAAGCTTTCTCTTGGTAAATCGTTTTGTAGTCATGTAGGTGATGACTATGCCCAGCGCAAACAACACAAATATCACAGCTGCAACTCCAGCAATCACACCAGTAAGATCTTCTTCAAGAAGTTCACAAGGAACCAGAAAGGCAGAGAAAAAGAAAACGGATATATATTAAAAAGACAGTAAAGATAAGAAAGTCATTTTTTTCTAGCAACTTTTTGATGCTAAGCAAGAGTGAAGATGGTCTGCTGTAATGATATCGATAAGCTACAGAAAATAATGTACAGATTTTAAGTTTTTGCTAAAATTATCACTTATGTAGGAGTGAGGTTCCTAGCTATGGCAGCTTTGGCAGCTTGCAGTAACAACAGTATTTACTACAGGTCTATTGGTAGGTTAAAGAAAAATGTTAAAGAATAATTTTGTGAATTAAATATGCTATTTAGTTTTGAACCTTGGGGTCAGAATGCTATTCAGTTCTTGCTTAGATTGTTTTTTGGAGTAAAGAATATATGACTAAGTAAGCTAAAATGTGTCAGCAATATTAGTTTTAAGATTTTTATATGCTAATAGCAATCATGCGGTGATTCTGAAAAGCTGTTTTTTTGACTCTCACCGTCTGGACCAGGTGGTTCACAGAAACGTTTGCACTCATCAGAACAACTGTGGAGAACAGAGAGCACATTTCACAACGTTGAGGAGGAAGTAGCACATCTTAAGAGGAAATGATTAACGTGAAGGCTGAGATGCCTTTTTTACACCATCATATGAATTCAAACAATTTCATTGCAACACTTTCAAGTATAGTTTCAAAGTTACTCATTCACACTTATTAAGGTGTTACAGTTAATAATAATGGCTGCATTTATTATTAGATGGTATAGCCAGGGATTTCTGGGTGTATGGGCATTAACTTTTTCCCCATCTTTTTTCTGTGAAAAATACCTCTGAACCTGTCCACCTACTAAACATGTTAAAATTAGTAACCAACACCAACATTGATAAAACTTGTAACAATACTATTAGATAAATGAATGAATGAATGAATGGATTGTAGATAGTGAAAGAATGAATGGGCTGTTGGGTTGCCATGACTATATTTTCACTACCAATTCACTTTTTAAAAAGACAATGAGTCTAAATGTACTCTGCAATTTTTTGTATTGCAGTTACAATATTTAGCCTTGTGACAACCTGTTTCAAATCTACAACAGTTTGATTAGAGTCTTGCTAATACTTATGAACATTTACTGTACTGTAGGACTGTAAAATAAATCTGGCCCAGATACTTTACTTGCTCCCTCAGTGAACCATGCAGACAGTATATTTAACAAATGAGAACTTCTTTAGCACCTGTTAAAATTACAGTAACTAACTTTGAATGTGTCATAACTTCTCTGTCACGCACAAAAGAAAAGATTGAACAAACTAGGAAGTACGCTCTAAGTTTCAATTCAACAAACCCACTTCCCTATTAACAACCTAAACAAACTATCCTAGACTGAGGAACAGGAACAAGTGATGCACCAAAAACTCAGATATAATATTATTAGTGTAGTTGTTTACACATTTGCCTTACAAGCGAAAGGTCCGTGGTTTGATTCCAGGTGGGGACACAAGCCCCTCTCACCATAGAGGGCTGTGTCAGAAAGGGCATCCAGCATAAAACCTCTGCCAAATTATCAATGCAGATTAATCTACTGTGGTGATACCAAACAGCCGAAGGTACATTTAATAGTATTATACTCACTTCTTGGTGCAGGGTTGACACTTTTTCTTGACTTTATAGTAGCCTTCCTTGCAGATACACACAGTGTCATGGTCTTCTTTACCTGTGCACAATAAGATTGTTTCTTTTTAGACTCAAGTGAAGAAATTCATGACGGGACAAGACCAGGAAATAGTGTAACTTTAGACTTACACGTCTGCTTTTCCACTTCACCAGATTCACACGTTTTACATTTAAGGCACTGAAATGTTTGTGAGTCAATTTTATATTGATAATATCCAATCTCACAGCTACAAACAGTGTTCTTATCTCTTTGACATGGTGATTTCTCGATTTCATGCCATTTTGCTGTGGGAAAGACAACAAAAAAAACAGAGTAAAGCAAACCTGAGCCCTGTAAAACACTTGCAAATTCATGTATGACATCTAGTCAGGAAAACATAAAGCAGCCCTACGTTTGCATTTTTTGCACATGTTGCAGCTGAAGACATTGTTCAGCTGGTCCATGTATTGTCTATCAGGACAGCTTGTGCAGTTACTTCTTTCTGTAGGACTACTGCATTCTTTTACAAGCTTTAAACCTGAAAACAGGAATACCACATGAAAAAAATAACTTGTTGATATCTCAAATAATTTCCTGGATACTGTGACATATGTGATGTACAGGGGCTCATACAATACCTGGGCCACATTTGTTGCAACATATTCCACTTTTAGTGCGAAAATCGCCATGTGGACAGGTAATTTGCTGTAATTCTTGAAACGATGCAAAAGGTGTGATGAACATGCACTAAAACAAAGAATTTACAATGAATATGCAAAGACGTTCCATCACAAGGCATTTTTCATGTCTGTGGTGCACTCGAAGGCTTTTTCTCACCATCAGGAAGAGTAAGGTTCCAAAAGAGGCTTTTTTATTCCTCCGTCCTGTGTGCTCAAGTACCTCCATAATCAAAATGAAAAAGTCCACTTATTGGCTATAGTTTAATTGCATAGCATAGCTGCTGGGCTCCATCTGCTTCCACTGATCTCTTTGTTGCTGTGTAGGAGTGCTGTCTCTTCCCAGGTCTGCTGAGTAGTAATTAACAAGAAAGGATTTTATGAATAGGCGCAATGACAAAAATCATAAAACTGGATTGGGCTTAGAGAAAACAGAAACCACTTTAAGGTCCTAATCGGGTAAGCTGATGTTGTATTTCGCTGTGCATATGAGAACATTTATTTTTTAACTCAAATTACCACACACTGTGATTCTGTGTTTTTCTGTACCCCAGGGCAGATACCCAATTTGCCTGTTTTAATAATCCCACTACAGCGAGAAGGCACAGCTCTCTAAGTAATAAGAGTTGTCTTGTGTTTGTCAGTGTAATGCTGAGCCTCACAAATTCAGTCTGGCATGCCCTAAACACCAACAATTTTCATTTTAACATTATCCAGGACCCCTGACCCTTTGGCCTGATTACCTTAAGGATTAAGTCACCCACATTACAGAAGCCATGTTCCATATACCCCTGTTGGGATTTATCTATGCAATTAGTCAATTAACCTGTCAAAAATTTTCTTTCAAACCAATTAAATGAAGACCAGGACATTTCATAGCATTTATCAACGTCCCAGCTCATAATCTGGATACTCTGTTTACACTTGTGTTGGATATATTTCTAAAGACAAGGAGAATTATTTCCAATGAAAAACAGATGACAGGGCACTGTATAATGCTGAGTAATCATATGTGATATGGGGCTGAAAGCGCAGATGTCCTGTGTCCCCGTAGTGTAGTGGTTTACACATTCCCCTTACAAGGACCCTGGTTTGATTCCAGGTGGGGACACAAGCCCCTCTCACCATGGAGGTTGCTGTCAGGAAGGGCAACTAGCGTAAAACCTCTGCCAAATTGCCACTGCGGATTAATCAGCTGTGGCGACCCCTTGAGGAAAATGCATGGGAGCAGCCGAAGGCTGAATGATCATAAGTGGTTTTCTCAGCATGCAAAGCAGATAAACTATCCGCAAGTCACACCAAGACAATCAGCCAGTTGATTCAGAATGACATCAGTCAGCTTATCCTGATCTGTAAGGGGGTTGATATTAGTACAATTGTTTTCAGTTGAATTTTTACTAAAGGTGACTGAGCAGCTTCTTCCTGAAATATGTTATACTCACATGCATCTTCTGCCTTTAATAAGCATTTAAATAAGTGAAACACATGAAAGGGAGATGGAATGAAATGTGCGGCTAGAGGAATAATTAACAAAGTGCTTTACTGTGGGTCCAGAAAACAGTCCTTTCATACTTTCTGCGCCACTTGCGCTTTGGCAGCTTTCCCCGCTGCTTCCCTGTCGCAGTTAAAGACTATAATCACACGTTTGACATGTACAGCAACTTTGGGAGCATACAAACTCAGAATGGCGTATGTTTACGTGTTTGCAGACACCAGTGACATGTTTAAGAAGTTAAAGACACTCATCTTTTAACTTTTCCTCCTTATCTCATTGGTTTCGGTTTAACTACACACCACATAACGCCCACCACAGTCTGATATGAATCGGTCCTTCCCGCAGACATGGTTAGGTATTTAACCGTCACTTACCTGGACAACTGCTGCCGCAGCGAGTAATACCTCTTTACTTCAGGCCCATATATCGAAATCGATATTTAAGTCACCAACATGTATATAATTATTTTTTTTAACTGAAAGTTAAGGCGACACCAGCGCCGCTGCCCAGTGTCGGAGCGAAGGAGGCGGGCTCAACGGGAAACGCTGCGTCACCGGATTTCTCTGGAATACGTGAGCCAGCCGAGACAGGGCACCTGAGTTTGCGACAGCCCTCAAACCTGCACGTGACATTTATAAAGATAATAAGAATTCCCAAAGTTTGGAGTGTGTGTGGGGGGGGGCGGGGGAGCGGGGTAAAAGCCCCCTGTGTTTTACTGGTAGACTGCACCGGTTGGTTTTAACAGATATGATATTATATCATAAATACAAACTAAATACCCAACAAACCACAGCAAAACTAACCACCCTAAATGGCGACAAGTGGGTAACATGTCTGAGTATTAAAAAAAAAAATGGAAGTTTAGGTTTTCCAAAATAAAGGGAGGAGTAAAAGTCTGTGTGGGCAGATGGTTCAGAGGGGGAGGGGGAGGGGGTACCGCAGCCCTAAATCTCCTTATGTGTGTTTATAGAGGCAGGAGTGACGTGCACATTATAATCATCATAACTCACTGAATATTCAACCAGTTTTTTAAGTGCATTATTTTTTTTGTCAGTGTAGTGTCACTATTCCAGGTGGGGACACAAGCCCATGGACCGTTGCCTCAGGAAGGGCATCCGGCGTAAAACATCGGCCAAATTACCAATGTGGATTAATCCGCTATGGCGTCCCCCTGGGGAAAATACAAGGGAGCAGGCCGAAAGTGCATTTTTGATATCTGATTCCCTCCCCCGACACACACACACACACACACACACACACACACACACAAACACACACACATCCCTGACTGACTGATTGGTGCAATCAGTGTAACAACATTTTTGATATCATTTTTTAACCCATCCACACACTGGTAAGATTCCTTTCAAACACCTCATGAATTGCAATACACCATAAGTAAGTATATGCTTCAGTGCCCCTGTGAACAAGCTTTTATTGGACAAACAAAGAGAGCACTCTAACAATCAATTTCAGAACATTAAACAGACATTTGTACAAGGAGCATGGAGTATGCCATATAGCCAAACGCTATCATCAGGCAGGACGTGGCTCTCCCCTCTGCATTTTGTTGGACTTAACTATGTAACTCTCCCAGACAGAGGGGGCAAGTTTATCAAAGTTACTGCATCAGAACAGGAAGTTTTGGAATTCAACACTTAACATGATAACAACTACTGGGCTGAACGATGATCTTGGTCTGAAATGTTTCCTCTGAACAAGTTTATACAGAATATGGAAGTACAGAATATTCAGTGTAAACTGGTAACCTCAGAATTTAATATTAATCTTTTAAAAAGATTTGTAGGACACTGGGGAGGGTTTTGTTATTTGACCTTTTGGACCAATCAGCCGTTACTGATGTGTTTATAATAAAAAGAAAAGCTCTCTATTTTGTATAATACTCTGTTAGGGGCTATCAGCTGAAGTGTTTGTATGTGTTGTTGACCCGACCAAAGCAAACTGGTTAATTTGTCGACCTGTTTCCTGAGGTTTTGGTTCCAGTGCAACCTGTTTGCCTTTGGGTTTTCGACACTGGAGGATCTCTATTTTATCATGCGCCTTGAGTTGACTTTTTTTGCAAATCGGTGCTGTATAATGTGAGACTGCCTGCTTGACTGGCCTCCGCACTCCACACCTGTCATACTGAAATCCTTAAGGGGTGCCAGCTTGTTTTTGTGAATGAGGTTATACATTAGCTACTCCTTAATTATAGACAATCAGCCTTAAAAGTATGTCTGCCTTTGCTGGCGGTGCACTTTGACAGTGCAAATGCACTGATGAAAACTGTTTTTACTGTGTTACACCCCCATATTTAAAAAAGAAAAGGTAGAAAAGATAAATAGGTTACTGGGTTAGAACAGTAGCTTTTATTATTACAACTTTAGTAGTCACATTGAGAAATTCTCAGACTGACAGTCAAAGGTAATTAGGCTGTACATCAAGAATAACGAAATTAGTGGTTTGCGCATTCGTCTTACAAGCGAAAGGTCCCTGGTTTAATTCCAGGTAGTGACACAAGCCCCTCTAACCATAGAGGGTTGCGTCAGGAAGGGCAACCAGTGTAAAACCTCTGCCAAATTACCAATGCGCTTACTAATCTGCTTTGGCGACCCCTTGGTGGAGAATACAAGGGAGAGGCCGAAAGGTACATTTTTCATCAAAGGTACATTTTTTAATGCCAAATTAAATGTGAAAATTCCAAATTAAAAAACTTAAGCCTTTATATCTGTATAATTCTACCCCTAAAAATGTCACAGGGTACTTGGTGGTTGTTAAAAGGTTAAGGTCTTAAGACTTTTGTTTCATCAGCTAATGTTGATTTATTCTGGAAAGGACGATGGCTGATTGAAAAGGTTTTGGTTCAATTTGAAATTTCAGGATATTTTTAGGTTACATTCTCGTAAATACATGCATCATGTTTTTTAAAATACACCGGAGTAGGCTGGTGCTTTGTTAAGAAGGCCAGCAGAGCGTATAGACTCGCGTGACTGTATGTTACAGTACACTCAGCAGAGCAACACAAGTACTTCCTCAGAAAAAAAACCACATCCTTTTCAGTTAGCAAGCAAAAGAAGTCTTCGTGTCCCCATTTTTCTCCTCTCTCTCTCTCTTCTTCTGTGTCATACACACAGAGTGTCAAATACACTTCAACATTTGGCTTGCAGACTCTTAGAGTAGATCTCCACACATGCACTGCTGATTTTACCACACAGTCTTTTAGTTCAGCTGTGAGGCCTGAGTAGCCCATCACTGACTCAGCATGCAGATTTTGTGTTTCAAGTTGACCAAAGAGTGGCTTTGTTTATCAATTTACTTAATAACAGAAAAGTCAACATGTTCCTGGCACAAGTTTCTTTGATGTTCTATTCAGATGCATTAATTCTTACGGTCAAGCGTTATTAATACTGAAACCTCAAGATAAGCATGGCCAGGTTTGCTGTAAGTCAGTGCAGAATGATTTGATGCTCAGTCATCTCTCGTCCAGTCATCTTAGGACTCTGTTTGAGTGTTGCTGTTCGCTTAGAGTCACACTTGTTTCTCGAGGCAGTCCCTTTAAGCAACTTCCGCTTCTTCTGAAAGGATGTCACGTGTTGTGGTCTCATTTCGCTGAATAGTGAGGTCAAGGGTGGTGACTCTTCATCTTATCAGTGGATGGCAACACTGCTGAAGAAGAGTAGTAAAAATAGTAGTTGTATAGTAGTGGGAAACATCTGCACAAAAATGCAACAACTAATTAATGTTCTCACACCTACCATGCAAATTGTACTCAAGCTGTGCCAATTACCTAGAAACTCATCATTCTCACCACATACAGCAACAATTTACTCTTCTGGCAAATACCTTTTGTTTTAATTTGGAATAAAACTAAATCATGCATATAACTAACATAAGAGCAATCTGAGAAAGTATGCCTCATCCAAAAGCCAATAATTGCCTTAATACCATGCACAATCTATCTCTGGATCCAGAAAGAAACCTCGAACTGACTTAGTTTGGGATACTGTGATTGTCTTGCGATTTTATCTTGAGAACGCCAAGACAGTTGCTCCTAATTTTTGCTGTTCCATTTGATATGAACTGATATATATTTACTTGTGAATCTGAGACTTGAAGCTGTGACTTGAAAAACTGGCCCCAGATCTGACTCCATAAATAAATTAAGCCATGCCACACCTTAAAAAAAAAACATATGAATTTGCCCATGGCTCTTCCAGTTATCCTGCTGACAAACAGACAAAAAAAGAACTGAGACAACAGCTGCCTTGGTGGAGGTAACCATTCCAGTATAGTGCATAATAAAAGCATGTCTTAACATGCTGCACATCAATCCATCTGAAGAAAGACATATGATATTGTGCTCCTAGTATTTAGGCTAGGTTAAATGCAGAGTGAGAATTAACAAAGGATAATTTAACAGTTCACACAGTATATATCTTGTAACTGATTTTTTTTTAAACATTTCTGATGATGCGGTTTTCTTTTAAATAATGAAAACATCTTACCTGTGTATTTGGCATTGTTAAAAGTAATGCTTTCAACCTTCAAACCATTGCAGAGCTTTTCAGCACCATAAAGTCATTTCTTGGAATGACAGTTATCTCATCAACACCTTTCTGTAAGAGTAATAAGATACCTTTGAGTTATAGGATGCTTTACATTAATTGAACTCATCATCCTTTACTTAGAAGAATAAAACGAGACAGATGTAAAATTTAAAAAACAAAAGAAAGAAAGAAAAAGAAAACGAGAGAGCGAAAGCATTGTGTGCAAAAGATTTTGGATGAAACAAGGCAAGGAGATGATGGAAAAATGTAGAGGCAGAAAGATGGCATATGATTCTGGGGGGTATCATAAAAGACTGGATGAAATGGGACACCACTACACTGCTAACGTAGACGTGGTATGAGTCACCATAAGCGACCTTTTATGAATAATCTTTTGACACATTTCTCAGTCTCAGACTCGGAGGGTCCCAGGTGACATCTTGTCTCAACTTCTCCTCCACAGTAAGTAGAGACCGAAGCAAGATATTTTCAGCTACAGCTATTGGTAAAATAACTGATGGAAGTGTGTCCTCATGTTGACTGTTTAGCAGGTTTTAAAAATGAATGTTGCAATCTGTTTGAAGTAGAATTTAAAGTAGTTAGTTGTTTTATTATGTGCTACATGCTTTTTAAAAGTGAAATGTTTGACTTTGCATATTATGTAGCTTTACTACCAAATTCTGTTATCCTATAAATCTGACACAAATGCTATTTAAAAAAAACACTGTATACTTTATCATGTTTCACCGAGTGTCTGCTGGTATCAGTATGTGAATCCTCCTCCTTCTCCTCCTCCCCTTCTTCTTGTGTGCTTCTTCCCAGATGCAGCCGCCGTGTTATTTTATTTTTTCTTTACTTTGCTGTCCTCCTTTGCTTCCTTCTGTGCTTTCCTTAAATTGCAATCAGACACAGTATGCCTGGCCATATAATAAAGCCACACTCTGCTGTGACAAGTGCCTACCAGGTACAGTGACTATAATCCTATTGAATTTCATAGATGTGATGCCAACAGTGCCGCAACTGATGTGTTATATATTCCAGGTCAGTATCTGGACCGACGCTCAGAAAAGACCTGCGAACGCATCTGCAAACCCTGCCTTTCTGACCAGTTCATGGAATCCTACAATATACTGATGGAATGTGAGTTCTGTAACAGTTGTGATAAAGGTAAGTAACTTCACATCTTTAGCTTTGGGCACGGGGGTGCTACAGTACACGTGAGACCTGAAATGTTTGAAAACCTCCTGTTTAGACAGTATATAACAACAACATAAAGAGCCTTAGTGACAGCAATGATATTACAGTGGGTTTTGTAATATTGTACATTATTCTAGAGCGTGAATGATTCAAGCAAGATTTAAAGTTTGCACTGCACAAAATAAATTAAAATAACTCTTTGTATCTGCAATATGCAAATATGCCTACTTGAGTGTATCAGTTGTCTCTTACACAGATATGAGGATGACAAAGCATTACAGTAAAAATACTGCCTGTCATTTTAGGACCCCCCCCCCCAAGTTATCACGAAACATGTGGTTGCTTGTACATTTTGAGCATTTGAGCTCCATGACCCTCTTTTCAGTGTGATGTGTGAGTTAGTCATTATCTCTCTGTCATCCTGACCACTATGTTTGACCAATTACTGCACAGAATCTTAGCAAAGTCAGACTGTTAGTTGTTTCTCAACTCATTTTGCGTATAGAAAACATAAGCTCACATATGCAAGGGGGTTTCCCTTGAATGTTTCATGGGGGGATACAGTCAGAAGGAGATGAAAGACGGGACAGAGGGGGGTATCTGTGAAACTCTCTGTGAGGTAGCTTAGGTGTTTAATATCTTGGGATTCTGCAGCAGAAGTTTGTGTTTATACAGTACTGACAGCATTTGCAGCACAGCCCACCAAGCCATGAGAAGGTTGTAACAACTGACCATCTTTATGTCAGTGGAAAAAAGAAAAACTCAAAAAAGCAGTAAACATCGGAAAGAGCAGAAATGTCATATTCTTATTTTCATTACTCAGTTGTCTGTACTGCTAAAGGTGAGCAAAACAGCCAGTTGAGATAATTTTTAAATGTCACTGTGGAAAGCACAGAAGTGAGACAAAATTTGTTTCTCAGTCTGCATTTAGGCAAATTTGACTTTTTTGTCTCAGCCAAGAAGCTGTTTTTAATATTGAAAACAAAGGGTTTACATTCTTCAAACCAGTATTACAGACTAACTATATACAAACATTTAAACTCTGACAATATATGTACATACAGTTTTATATACATGTATATAAAAAGCTATTTAAATCTTTTTGGATGAAAGAAGGTGGGCGTTCAAAATACCCAAAGCTTCACATAAAGGGGCTTCATGTTAATTAACGGCTATGGAAAATGATTTAGGTGGAACTAATTCAACCCACTCAAAAACTGTACTGCAGTACTTTGATCTTTATCAGGGTGTTAACAGTCTTTAACAATTTGGATGTGCTCAGGTTTGTTGTCTTTTAAAAGGCTCCATTATACAAAATGTTTCATTGCATAATGTCCCATGTTTCTTACCCTGAATCTTTTATGGTTCCTACTGTTCACTACATTTAAATGGACTAACATAAAGCAGTAGATTAAATAAGTGAGTGCTTGCTTAAAAGCACATATATGAGTCCCTGCCTGCTTTAAAATATACATAGTCCCTCTGTCATGACCTCTAACCTCTCATATAAGAGGATGGCAAAAAAATCTGTATCACTGTATATTGTAAAATCTGAGATTATATTCACATCAGCGGCAAATTATATAGTAACCTGTGTTTCACTAATGTTTGCTGGCCCTTTGTGGGGTCTATACGTTGTGCTATATTTAAGTTCTTATATAAGTTAAGTTCTTTCTCTCAACCTTAACCCGAAATGACATTAAATACTTTCTGTTTATGATATTCAGTTTGCTTTCTTTGTTTTGGGATGACTATGACTCTGTGGAAGTCATATAAGTAGTTTTCTGTTTACTAATTTGTGACATCAGACTAAGGTGTGCACACTAAAATATTCTTAAAGAAAGAACTTGTTTCAAATTGAATTGTTTCTTCTTTCACTGAGAAACAACAGCTGTCTGCCTCTAAAGAAGAGGTATCAGAAGTGATAATATAACCGTCTTATGACTTAAAACTAGAATCTTGACCTGCCATGCCCAATTTGTGAGTCATTTCCCATTTTCTGTCTCGTTGTAAAGACATCCTCTGTGAGTAGATTCAATGTTATCTTTCTATAACTCACTTTTAACGATCATCAGTTTTTTTTTCCACAGCCAACATGGAAGTCGAGTCAGAATGTAACGCGACTCGTAACACTGTGTGCAGATGTAAAGCTGGGTATGAATGTAAAGACAAAACCTGCACAGAGTGCGTAGTGATACCAACCACCATCAAGCCCACCACCCCATTATCCACCACTGGTAAGCCAAACTTGCTTGGCACATTCATCTAAATGTAAAACACAATTGTCAAAATAGTGGTTGATATTTACTCATTACATTGTTTTGTTTAGAATAATTTAAATTATTGGGAATTGGGAATAATTGGGAAGCCTGTTTTTATATTCTTATAACTTTTAGGAGTAAAAACATTAAAATTTCAGATTCATAACCAAAATAAAATTTTCGTGTAATATTGGAAACACCACTAACACCACTATGAGAATGTTCTATAGCAATAACCATAAATTATTTTATTAAGATTTCGAGATCAGCATCAGTTGTCCCAAAATCACTTTGGGGTCAGAAGGTGTCAGATTCTACAGGTTGAACCTCAGAAGATCAGCAAGAACATTTAAAAAAATTATATATCTTTACTCTTATGTATGTAGCGTGGCACCTCCACACTGAGAAACATCCATATTTTAACTTATAAATGTTGCACAAAGAAAGAACTTGAAAAAATGCTATCTACACAAAGGTATCATCCGGATATTATAAAGCATCACTAATCTGTATTTTTATATTGACACTGAATCAAACGACTGTGTGAAAGATATGCTCGAAGAAATGTAGCCATAGATACTCATTACCCAACCCGGCAGTGGTCCTCAGCTCGTTCATCATTTTAGTATCTTTCAGTTGATTGTTTTGGCTATACTGTCACTGTTTTGGTGACTCTTACACTGATTCCATCCATCTTAAACCAATTGAGTCCAGAAGAAATATGCAATTTTTTGCTTGACTGTGGTGTTATAATATATCAGTATTTACAAGCAGCTTGCAACAACAAATTGCAACAACAGATTACATTTTTTCATCAAACATAATGGAGAAATGTTGTGTTGTGGTCACGTTTCAGCACCTTCAGCACTTCACAGAGGTCAGGGAAAGACTGTGGCATGTTAAATTATCAAAGTGTGCAGTAAAACATGCTAAACCCAAAGCACAATATTTATTAACTTTACTTGAAGTGCTTTAGTTGCCTAAACGTAACCATAGATAAGAGCATGGGTACAAGTCTTGACCTCTGATATGAGAATTGTGCACTTTGTATGTCTATACAAACAAACTCCTGCATTCAAAGCCTCTACATTGTAATTTAGTAAAGCAGTTTAGTAATATAGGAACATAAATTCTAGGAGGCAGGCTAGGTTAGGGTTGCAATACAAACTCGGACTGTTTACTCTTATGGTTTTTGCACAAGATTATATTTTGTTGTTTCATCTCCAGCAGCTTGAATCAGCCAGTGTCTTGTTATTTTTAGGGTCCGATGTGAATCACACTACTTACATGAATCTATTAATTGAATCATCATTTTAATTCTCAAGAACTACATGTGGTGATGTGTTTTACTATGACAAAGTACATTGTAACCATGCCAACATACAATGTTGCGGACAGGTTGCATGTCCAAAGTCAAAGCCTGTCCTTAAAAAGTATCTGGCTGACACAACAACTAAAAATAATCCAAACAAATGAGATGGAAATAATGCTAATAAACTATTTGTATGTACAGCTACCACCTCCTTACTTTTTTGTAGTCACCATGGAGAAAATTACACACGCACACAAGACGAAATAAGTTAATTACAGATCATTTTATGGGATTCTAAATCCACACTTCCTTATCCGAGTGCTAAAAATTATGGCCAAAAGAGTTGAACTCACTGACAAATCTAAATCACAGTAGTCTCATGCTGTCATTGTACTAATGATGCCTGCACTGAACTTATGAATTGTTTTGTTTGATTTTTTTCTTGTCCTTTCAGTCCCAAACTTTCTCACCACCAGGGCAGCCCCTAAACCAGTTGGAGGTAAAGTAGGCTAATTGTGTGATGCCCATAAGATGACTGCACTCTTACTCCAGTGTTTGTTGATGTACATTTTGTAAAACTGATTCTCTTATAGATACAGTGTGGTTCCTGGTGATAATTGCCCTCATGTGTGCAGGAATTGCACTGTTTGTCGTAACAAAAATCAAGCCAGTTCTTCTCTGGATCAAGTCCAACTGTTAGTAAATAACTTTTCTGTCATTTAACAATTTGTTATAATTTCTGTGTTTTTGTAAAGTCATAAATACCTTGAGTAATCTAATTCTTACAAAAAACATGCCCTCATTTCTTGTTGCTCAGGCTTCTTTTTGGATGAAAAAACCCATCTTGAACATACAGAGGAGAACCTTGTAACCAGGCCTATCCAGGAAGTGTGTCAGACATGTGACCTACCTCATGTACAATGCAAGTCCCCGTTGGATTCTGATCCTGAAATTTGTTAAAGACTAGAGCCTGAATTTGGATGAGCAAGGACCTGACAGGACACTTGGTGTCAAATACCAGATGCAAAACATCTCACACTGCTTTGGACATTTACTACAAATGGAGCAAAACAGCACTCCGTTGTGTTAACGAGCAGGCTCAGGGAAGATGTATGGTTGGATACTAATGCTGTTTTCCAAGTGGATAGTTTGACATCTGTGACTTTAAGATGATATAAATGTATAAAAAGTGTATAAAACACAAAGGGTAAAGATCTGGAATAAACTGATATACAGATGGAACACTGTGCCAGTGAAAGGGCAGTATGTACTATGGTACACAAAGTTAAAAACATTTCACATCCAGACATGTATAGCTACAAGTAAGTGTAGACGTGTATATGTATTTACATGCAGTAAACAGCAGTTTTGCAGCCAGCTTATGAATATCAGCTTATGAATAATATATATGTGAATGCTGTGTAATAACTTGCATACATTTCTTCTTGCTATTTTTTTTATTCAAAATAAATGTTACTCAAAATGCCTACCGTTAAAGTAGTAGTATATACAATATTTTTTAAATCATAACTTACAAAGAAGACCATGTTGCAGCTGTTCTTCCAAGATTTAATACGTTTTTGATGTGCAGTGTTTTCCAGAACCTGCAGGATATAATAACGCTGCAGTGAACTTCCACAGTTTGCAGAAGGAAGAAGAATCTGATCCACAATCATCTGTGGTTTCATAGTTTGATAATTCCTTCCGTTATGTAATGTATGCAAGTCTGTATGCAAGTCTTCTGGGATTTTTATGATGCATCATAGTACCTCCTCTTTCGACACATGGTAGTCTTTACCCTGCTCCTGGGAGGGGAAGAAAATAGTGTCATTCTCTCCGCTTCTCTCCTCCTCAGAGAGATGAATACTGGGAGAAGACGCAGGATGAAACACAGAACAGTCTCTCTCATCTTCTTCCTCTCTTCTTGCACTCTCAGCTGTCTTCCCGCTTTCAGCTGTTGGCCCAACGTGGCCTGTAAAATGACTGAGCAAGCTGAAGATGACTGTGCCCGGATTGTGCACATGGACTGGACCTACAGGGTAAAAACCAGCATAAAAGGATGCTTTTAGTTACCTGCAGAAGTGCATTAATCTATAGTCTACAGAATGGGACAACTAAGTACAACTCAGACTCATAACAGTAACACAGCTGCATCTTTTACACTATCTATATTATCTTTATGGCCCCACAAACTGAGTCAGTGAAGTATTTATTTTACTCAGCTGTACCCAGATTGGCTGCTGAAGGGGATGAAGACGGCTGCTTAGTGCTGAATGAGTCTCTGGGGACCTGATGACTTGGCTCCTTTGACTTGTGAGAAGCCCCTCGTCCTTCCTACATGAAAACACAACCATTAATTTGGCATGAACCAAGGAAAAAGGATGTAATAGATGTAAACAAGTGAGAATTCAATTGATTTGTACCTCATTCCAGAGCTTCGCAAGAGCTGAAAAACAGCATATTAAGTGATGAGTAATAGAAAATTTGTGTGTTCACACAGTTCATCAGCGATGACTCAACATGACTTACTTAGCAAAAAGAGTGAAGAACCTATCTGCAAGGGGCATGATAATGCTGTGTATACAGTAATTTCACACTTCTTATGTTTAATGTTTATTGTTTCTTAGAATTTATTCAATCACAAAGTTTGACAGAGACACCAGAAACTGAACATGTCCTGGATGTAGACATCTTACTTTGCCTTAAATATGTTTCATCTCCTGGACGAAGAACACAGAACAGAAGCACAAGGGCCACAAATACTAAGAGGATCACTGGAGACAAAATAGCTGCCAGATGAGCACTTGTAGGACCTATAGGAGAATAAAAACATGATTAGGGCTATGTCTGAAAGCTTTTTCCATAGTGCATTACATAAAATGTACCTTTCTACATTAAAAAACACATTACCAGGAGATAAGCTCAAGGTTTTAAAAGTAACAGGCAGAGTTTTTATTCTATATTTGTATATTTTACATTCGATATATGTTGCTTTTAATGTCTTGTGAATATTATGCTGAGTACCTTCTCCTAACAGTGAGGCTGGGTCTCTCCATAGGCATTTAAGTGGATGATTGCTTGCATGAACATGGTGCTATAACTGTATTTGATCTCCTAAAACAGTCTCTCACTTCTCAACATTCATTTTAAGAATTCCAGTCAGGCTTTTCTCCTGACTTCTTTTTCAAATGTGGGTTTTTCTACCATGGGGCACCCTTGGTAACGCTGTTACTTCAGTCTTCTAAAGGAAGCTTGACCTGAAAAATTTAACCAGAGTGCCACAAAAACATCCGCATTACAAGCCTTTGGAATTGACCACGTCCATCTTTCCATACAAAGAGAAGCACAAAAAGGAGTCTTAAACAAACGGAAGTTTTTTGGATTTATAAACTACAGGCCACTATATACCTTGGCTTAAATAATAATTTAAATTTTACTACCTTTTTATAAACTTTGGTGGTATTTCAAATTCTATTCATGTTTGACGCAATCATGTATTGTTATGTAATTTTTATTTAACATTGATAAATATTGTGGGTTTTGTATTAACACCCTTTTGAAATCCTATGCCTGGTCCAGATTTTGAAGATTTCTATTGATGGAGTATTACTGGTGGAATATTTCACTCTTTCCACAGGCGGAAGTTTGTCATTGGTGTAACAACATGGTAAATGGTAAATGGACTGGTGCTTCGGTTTTCCACCCTAACTGAGCACTCAAAGCACTTTTTACTACAAGGCTCATTCACCCATTCACACACACATTCATACAGCACTTTATTCTACGCCTTTAAGCGCATTTAACTATCAAGCACACATTCACACTCCAATGGATGCACTGGGAGCAATTTGGGGTCCAGTGTCTTGCCCAAGGACACTTCAGCATGTAGGCTGGAGAACTCAGGGATGGAACCACCAACTTTCCTGTTGGAAGATGATGTGCTCAATCTCCTGAGCCACAGCTGCCATACAACATTGGTGGAACACCACTAGAAAAAATTCAGATCCATGCCATGAGAATAAGGGCATTAGTTAGTTGGTTTTATTGCCACAAGTTGCAGTTCTTGGGCCTGACCTCAAAACTGAATGGGAAATTTAAAGTAGCAACAGAAAACTAACAGTTCTGAGTTATTATTAGTGTTATACAACAGTCTGTTGAATAACACTAATAATAAGTGGGCAGGTTTTGTTCTCAAGTCCCAGAGCTCTCGCCATCAATTGAATGCCAATCACTCTTGCTTTTCCTTCCTACTTTCAGTTTCTGCCATGCTTCCTCTTTTCCCCTTTGCCCTTTATCAGACAATAGGACTCTTTCTTTTGCTGTCTAAAGTTTTGACATTAAAAGTGGTTGTTCCTTGTTCCACCATTTCAGTTACCTGGAGAAAGCTACTAGTAGCTATCAGGGAAAACAAAAGCACAATCATCCTTCTGTTTGGTTGCACAATCAAACCTTCTTGGGAATTGTTTTATCTACTGACAGACAGATCTAAATAATAAAAAGAAGGGAAGGGTTACAAACAAACAAAATAAAATCTAGTGGTGTTATTATTATATTGTCGCTACATTCTGCAATCAGCATTTATTTTATTAATTTATAATTCAAGCCTCACAGTTGTCTGTCGCCTGTTTGTTTAAGACTTGGTCCCTGTGGTGAAAATGTGCTGAGTTTCTCCATAGGTTTTTAGTCCTTGGAGAAAGTTCCTGCTGTGGAAATGTGGCTTTTACATCACACTAGCAGCTTAGTGGGGCTGTTATTTGGTGCAGTTGGAGTGTAGTTAAATAGTAAAATACACATGACACTGCTGCTCTTATCATGGTATCAGTCTTGCAAGTATTTGGTCATAAAAGCATTTTACTAAGTTGCAGTTTCAACAATGATCATGCTAGAACGGTGGTACACAAACTGTGGGACAGCCCTCATTGTGGCATGGCATAGTACAGCTACAGGTGGAGCACTGACAACCAGGGGAAGAGACTGCTGATGCTAATATGCTGATCTTTAATTTACTTTATTTTAGGATTGATTAAGTGCTGTTGGCACTTATGGCACATTAGTAAATCACCAAAGCCCTCTTGTCCTTAGTGAAGGACAGTGAACTTGCATGCAGGATGCCAAGTCAGTCCACTCAGCTGTTGTAGTGATTGAAAACACTGAATATGCCCCCAAACCCTCTTTTCACACTCTTTCTCCCACATACACAGTCATACGTTCTCACCTGGTTTTGTTGGAGTAGGAGGGCAAGACCTGTGTGATGGATAAAATGTTGAATATTTCAAGTATTCCAAAATATTATGTAACACTGAAAATCAGTATTTACAGTAGCTAGGAAAGTTTGTGACTTACTTGGTAGACTGGCAGGGCCCAGGAGTTGCTGTGTCTGGAGAACAAAAACATCACAGATTTCAGAGGAAAAACATAGACCTCAAACAAAGTCTCACTGGTATGACTCGGTATTGTGCACATTTTTCCTCTTAAAATTTAATAACGGTAGAAGTTATGAATTTGGACTGTCCTGCTGGCTTAGGGGTCAACATGCTGGCCATGAACTGTAATGTCCAAAATTTGTTTTATAGCTGAGTACTTTGTTGCATTTCCATTTCTCTCTTCCCCTATTTCCTGCAACTGTTTTTCACTAAAGCCAAAAAATCCCCCCACCAACACAGGCATCCCACCACACACACTCAAAAACAAAAGGTCTTCCTCAGAACTTGATAAAAGTCTTTTTAAGCCACTTGGGGACACTGGAAATGAGTTGTGAGTGCAAAATTAATATACAATGTTGATAAGATAGCCTTGTAAGTAATCAGTAAATTTATGTAACAGACATGGAGCAACATTATTATTCTTTTAGAGTCTGTTTCTGGAATTAACTAAAATTCTGTAATCTCTGTTGTTGTTTTTTTGTCTCTATCAGCTGTGCTAAATGCTGAAAGTGCTAGATTTTTCTAAAATGATTTGCAAAATGTTGTAAAATGTAGCCCACCCTTTTTTTCATTTTTTTAACTAATTAATTTCATTTTATTTTTTATTTATTTTGAATTTTATTTTCCTTCTTAATTTGTTAATTAGTCCAATTTCATTATGTTTATTTAAATTGAAAGATGACGCAAGGGTATGCAGTGTGTGTAATGTGTAAATATTATTTGTTTGTGAAAAATTTTGAAAAAGACAATAAAAAAACTGTGCTAAATGCATATAGAGTCATGTGAAAAAGAAAGCTTTGACAGGACTCTGTGTAGTCCTTTGAAAAACACCCTTGCTGCTTCCATAAGAATTAAGAGGGTAAGCAGCAGTCCCATGCTACTAATCAAATGTACTTGATTAACTGATCATCAGAAAATGTGACCATCTCTATAAAAGCAGAAATTTTGGCAGTTTGTTAGTCTTCAGGTGTGTGTTAACACAATCCCACAATCTTCCCAGGAGTGAATTTCCCAGCAAATTTACCCCAATGTCAGACTGTGCAATGCTCAGAGAAAGTGGAAAAAAAAAGTGACATCGCAGACACTAGAGGTCTCAGTTAGCATGTTTAATGCCCAGTCTGTTAGAAAAAGACTTAACAATTAGGGCTCTTTGGAAGGGTCACCAGGAGAAAGCCTCTTCTCTCTAAAAATAACATGGCAACACAACTTAGGTTTGCAAAGTTGCATCTGAACTCACCACAAGACTTCTTATACAATGTCCTTTGGACAGACAAGCCCAAAGTGGCCCAAAGTCTGATCATAATGCACAGTGCCACATTTGGCCAAAACTGAATACAGCATATCAACATAAACACCTCACACCTACTGTTAAGCACAGTGGTGGAGGGGTGATGATTTGGGCTTATTTGCAGCCACAAGACTTGGGCACCTTGCAGTCATTGATTTGACCATCAGCTCCTCTGTACACCAAAGTATTCTAGAGTCAGATGTGCAGCCATTTGTCTGACAGCTGAAATTTGGCCCAATTTAGGTCGTACAACAGAACAATGATCCCAAGCACATCAGCAAGTGGGAGAGAGTGGGGAAAAAGTCCCCCGCAATGATGTGAGAGACTGATAAAGTCATACAGAAAACCATTTCTGCAAGTTATTGCAGCTAAAGGTGGGTCTAAAAGCCACTGAATCAGAAGGTGAACTTATTTTTTTATAGGACTGCATTGAATCTAATGAAAAACTTTCTTTTTCACATGACTGTACCCGCTGTTCACTGTCTACCATCAGTACATTTAATTCAAAAAAGCTGCTACAGCTTTGTGATAAACCATGTTTTTTTTCTAAAATAATGCACAATACATAGAATGTATATACAAGATGGAAAAAGCCACATCACTTATCTGTTAGTACGGTTCTATTTTGACACCTTGAGCTGAGTGTTTTACCGTCACCATCTTACTGTTTTGAAACTTGATGTGACGAGTGAGGGGCCAATCTGATGGACAAATTGAGGGACACAACATACTCATATGGTCAATCACCTGATCAACCAGCACTAAAGTATTGCCTGCTACTTTTTTACTCTAATCAGGGCTGAGACTTACAAAATTAATATCATGTTATATTCAGTAAGACTTGAAACAAGCAACCTCAATCATAAACTCATCTGTAGTGTTTACTGAGGTAATTAAAAAGGTAAACCAAAGGATCACTTGCCCATAGAGTTTAATATAATTGAACTTTTTTTTTTCTATTAGAGGAGTCATACCCTGCTGGTCACTATAAAGAATGCAGATTTAAGCCACTTCTGCACTGGGTTCAGTTCTCAGAGCCAGAAACTAAACTTTTATATACATGGTGGGGTTGCCTTAAGTGGTACCTAATCCGCAGTGACATGTTTACAAACCTTGCTAAATTAAAAGTCGCACAAAATGGATCAGCTGTCAAACACATGAGGGTGTACAATGTGTCACAGTTTCTATTAAAACAAATGTTTTGAGTTTTTTCAGGGCTGAACACATCCCTGCTATGTTGTGCTCTGCAAGTAGAATACAGCTAGTTGTTAGAGGTGCCTGCCACTGCCAAAGGCAATACTATGAGATCATTTAGAACAAACCAAAACAGTAAAATCATGGGGTCATGGTTGAAACTATATAAACTGGAGAGGTTGTATAACTACAACATTGAACTGTGTTAGTTTCATTCTAGCGTGATTGCAATGCATTTTTAGAGAGTACAGTTTTCAAGAATACTTTTCAAACTGTTGTATAAGACAAGATTTACATATTCATAGCATCTTGAGGAGGACAGTTATCAAGATTAGTTCAATTACTTTTAATCTTCTTCTTCTTCTTTCCCATTAGGGGTCGCCACAGCAGCTCAACTGCCACCATCTCACCCTATCCCTTGCATCCTCCTCCCTCACACCAACCCTCTGCATGTTCTCCTTCACTACAACCATGTACCTTCTCTGTGGTCTTCCTCTAATCCTCCTGCCTGGCAGCTTCATCTTTAACATCCTTTGTCCAATATATCCACTATAACTAATCTGAACATGTCCAAACCATCTCAGCCTTGCCTCTCTGACTTTATCTCCAAACTTCTCAACTTGTGCTGATGTACCATTGCTAGTCCTCTCCATCCTGGTCACGCCCAGTGAAAATCTCAACATCTTCAATTCCTCCAGCTCTGCCTCCTGTTTTTTGTCAGTGCCACTCTTTCCAGACTGTACATCATGGCAGGCCTCACTACCATCTTGTAAGCCTTCCTTTTCTCTCTTGCTGCTATCCTTCTGTCACAAAGCACCCCTGACACTCATCTCCACCCACTCCACCCTGCCTGCGCTCTCTTCTTCACCTCTCTTGTGCTCTGTCCGTTGATTTGGATGGTTGATCCCACTTATTTAAACTCATCCACCTTCACCACCTCTACTCCTTGCTTCTACCGACTTTCATTCCTCTTCCCACCCGTGCATACCTCCACCTCTCAATGCTCTCCTCCACCTCCTCCCTACTCTCACTACAGATCACAATGTCATCTGCAAATATCATAGTCCACAGAGACTCCTGCCTGACCTCATAGGTCAATCTGTCCACCACCAGTGAAAACAAGAA
>VUQH01009792.1:6745-31304 GCA_015106775.1 Etroplus canarensis
ACCCCACCCCGGGTTTTTTATTTTTTTTTTTTTTTTTTTTTTTTTACGATGCGATTTCACCAAACGTTTAAGCGATCTCCGATCATTCGGGATTTTTTCCAGCCGCATTTCTTCCTCAGAGATGGTGGTTCACCACCATCCTTCCAGGTTTTAGTACTCTGTTCGACAGTTTTTAATAATAATAATAATAATATCACAATACACTTCAGTGTTATTGTCATTCATCAGTATCTGTCTGATCATAAGATAAAGTTCTTCCGCTCACTTTAATCTTTTTTATTGCTGTAAACTAACAAACTGAAATGTTTGTGTTAAATTTTAGTCCAGCTTAACTGAATGCAAACCTGTGTAGACTGCTGCATGCATTTTGAACAGCGACATCGTACAAAAAAAGCTATGAAGAAGAAGAAGAAGAATTTTGAGATGGGCATAGATAATGTAGGAGTTCTGAAAAAGCAACAGATTTTATTATTCTAGAACTAAATGTTCACTTTGTGTTTGTACAAGAAGATATTGACATTTGGTGTCCCTGTATCGATACATTATTGCCACGCAAAATATCACGATACTGTGCTGTATGGATTTTCCCTCCCCATCTCTAGTTCTTCATGCAGTTGTAGTGGTTTCAGCGGTCTCCTTCATTTGAACCTTCTGAAACAGACACGACTCAGTCATGGTTAAGTAAGAAATCAGAAGCTACTCACCGACTCTTACCGATTTGCTTTGTTAAATCCGGGTGGTGACTTTTTTTGGCTGGGCAGTGTGTTTACCGAGGCCGCGAGACCAATCCATTCGTCCGTCTTCTTCTGCTTACCCAATTCAGGGTCACAGGAGGGCTGGAGCCTACCCAGCTGTCATGGGGCAAGAGGGCAGGGGACATGCTGGACAGTTTCCCCCAGGGAGACAGACAGCCATTCACATTCACAGTCACACCTGAGATCACTTTAGAATCGCCAGTTAACATCTTCGGGCTGTGGGAGGAAGCCGGAGTACCCAGAGAGAGCCACACGGGCACTGGGAGAACATACAGAGTCTGCACAGAGAGCCTCCGCCTGGTGGATCTGAACCCAGAAACACTGTGCCGCCCCGGTCCGCGCAACCCGTCAGGCAACTCAAACACGCCCTGAAGTGTTTTCTTATCCTGGATAAAAGAGAAAGTTAGCCTGGCGTGTGAGTTCCGCCTTATAGCCGGAAAGTTGGCTCCAGTGAACCTAACCTGGAGTCATTCCTGTGGTATCACATTTAATTAGCTGTCTACACCGAGCCGTGACGTTAAGTCGGGTAAAAACTCCATAAATAGACCCGTCCAAAGAGACGAGCTGTGAAGTTTCAAAGGAGCGAGGCTTGGTCTACATGTACAGTTGCTCAGATCATGATAAAACTGAAATAATTGGATTTCCTGTGACAGCTTCAGGAGTCACAGTATTGCCTTAATAACTACAGTGCACGTAAACACACTCGGTGACTTCCCCTCTGAGCGAGAGGAAGCTGATGGAGGCGGTGATGAAGGGAGCAACAGTGGAGCCCTTTGTGTCTTCTCTCATCTTTTTTTCTTCACGCTCTTTTATCCATCTTCGCTTTGTGTTTAACTCTGTAGCTTTGACTCCCTCACGCTCCTCCTCCTTTCCTCTCCTCCCCCCTTTTTCTTCCTCTCTTCCTAAAGAAAGAAGGAAAGACGTTCTTCTGATTCAGTGCCAAGAAAATCAAAGGAAAGACGAAAAGGAGAAAAGTCTGTCTTGTTGCCAAGTTTGATAGCGGGGGGTATTATCCTCCCGTCGCAGTGCCAAGTTTAAAAAAATAAAAGTCTCTGACACCCAAACCCTCGAGCAAATGTAATGTTTTATGAGCAGAACTGCTGCGTGCTGTCGGAGCAAATCCTCTGACAGGTTCATCCAGTCATCTGTTAGCCGGGAAGTCAGACCTATATCTTTATTTCATAGTTAGCTGCCCACAGTTTTGTCTGTAGCTCCTTTTTAGCAGAACACACATTTAAAAAGCAATACGTTTGTTTTACAAATCTGGTACAAAACTCTCCCAGTGAACTCATATTGAGTGGAAGGGGATTGAACTGATGTAGTAGCTGATTTATCAATAAAAAATGTGCTTTAATCCAAAGTTTTATATGCAGCACGACGGCATGCGACACGATGTCAGAGGTTTACAACGTGACCCCAGAGGCGTTACTTTAAAATAATGAGTTTATTAACATTTAAATAGTGGACAACAGGATAGAAAATGATATTTTATTTTTAAAAAGCTGTAAAATGCTGATGTTTGTGAATTTTAGAACTTTATTTAAATTTTCTTACATAGGAACGTCACTTATGTGCTTGATAACGTTTTCTCACATGATTAAAGGGGACCTATTATGCTCCTATTTTTAGTTTTTGAATTCTGTACAGTAGCTTTGCCTGTTTCACATTTTAAAATGATCCTTTATCAGCTCACCCGGCCAAAGGACCAATGAGCTGCTGCCACGGCGAGGCATCCATACCCACAATACACAAAAAGTTGCTGCTTCCCTTACAGTATTGGTCAGAACTGAATCACACTCACACACAATGAGCAAATAACGGATCTGCTCAAGATCAGGGACTTATTTTATCATATTGTTTCCATGCTCGCAGGAATTGCTACTCCTCCTACACTTTTTGTCAAAATGTAGTGAAACTTGCACACTCTGATCGTTTGATCGTGTGACCTCGGTCTTCAGCAAGCCTGTGCTGAAGACCGAGGTCACATTTTTGGTTTTTGGGCACCTTTCCATTTTCACAAGAATCACTACTTCTTCTAGAGTATATATCAGATTTGAACCAAACTGGCACAAAATGATCACTCAAAGGGTCTTCCCCCAGATCCTGCTCAAGGTCAAGGTCGTATTTGTGGTTTTATAGGCCCCTTTTTGATTTTCACAAGAATTACTACTTCTTCTAGAGTATATACCACTTATACTACTTCTCAGTATATCAGTCTGGATTACATTGTTCATAAAATGAGTGTAGCCTCTACCATCTACGCATAAATGCCAACATTAGGTTTATCTGTGATATAATGATCTCTGGAACTAGGGCCGGTGTTCTGCACATGGCTGTTTCTGAGCCTCATTGACGTCTCGTTGGATTGGAATTCCATTAGTTTGTGTAGTGCAGCCAGCTAAAGCAGAGAAAACACATCACTTTCCTTCTGTACTTCACACACTACGATAACCTGGGAATTGTGAAGGATCAGGAGCTGGAAGCAGCTATGTCTTTGCTGCAGCTCTTCAGTTCGTCCTTCAACTTCTCTTCCTTTAAGCCAGCTTTCTTCTGATTGGCTGCCCTTCGTAAGTAAAAGGCTGGAGCATCAGGTGGGTGGAGCTTGCGTGTGCCTCAGGTTGCTGTTCTGGGATATGTCCTCTCTATGACGTCATACAGAGCCAAGAGTAGAAAAAACTCCCGGTTTGTTTAGTGGTGGATGACTTGTGCACATTGTTCTGTGAAACTTTGGTCGTGTTTAATACGAGTATTTTCCACAGCAACAGTACATACATGATAGAACATAAGGAAAAGCATAATAGTTCCCCTTTAACTTAAGTGAGTACAAATACCACACAGTAAAGTTAACATTTTTACTAGTATAAAAAAGTATTAAAAGCAAGTCCTGCTTATTGCCTGAATCTTATTTTGTTATGTGTATTAGAACTATTGATCGTCTGTTAGCCTTTGAAGCTCAGTGTGAGGACAGAGGTTTCTTGTCAGTGTACAGTACAGGGTTATAGTTAAACATCTTAATTTAGCTCTGAAATGTAGTGAAGCTTAAAGGGAAATCAGGGACCTCTGGTTTATACCTGAATACAGCGTTTAAATAAATGTACTTACTTACTTTCCCTCCAGCTGTGCACTAATTGTGACGGGAGTGATTCTGGACCATTTGACTTCATTAAGAATTAATGCTGATAATATTACTCAATATTCCCTTGCTTTTCCTTCTTATAAATTAATTAGTTGTGAACATGGTTATTCAGTTGTGAAATTTCACGATGACACGAGAAGTTTTTTTTTTTTAAAGATTCTTCCCGAGTGATTCGTCCCTCAGCTTTAAACTCGTTCATCTCGATCATGAGGCGCTTTCCATCACATTAGGCGCTAAATGCCAGTGAAACTGCATTTGGTAAAAGACGATGTCCTGTAGTGATTAGGTGAGAACAGAAAATGTCAAACCCTGGTAGCACTAATATCCTGTCTTCTTAATGTGCAGGGAAATAATATAACGTTTCATGAGATACTGTATGACTTCTAATGTGCCATATCAATATATTTCCTAAGGCACTCTGCACTACCGCTAAATGGCAAGATGCTGCAATTAGTCCAAATCAGTCCATTAGGGATCTTTTAGCGTTGTTTGGTCATTTTAAAAATATTAAGCGAAGATAGCGAGTAATGTTTTATTGTTGTAATAGAGTAATTTCAGAGTTGTATTCAGAAACTAGAGTGTAAAATCTGTTTCTGCTTCAGAACTTAGATGTACATAGACATAACGTTTGACTTGAATGATGTGGTGACAATCATTGCAAATGTAGAGAAAAGGATTTTAAGATATAGCTGAAGTGAATTCAGGAGGCTTAGGAAGTAATCTCGTGCAAGCTGGTTTGAAAAATATCAACCTTTTAATTCTCATTTTGGTAGGCTAAAAAATTACAGTAACATGCAAAAATCTCAAGCCTCCCCTCATTTCTTTATATTTTGCTTCCAAGGAGCCGGAGCTTCTTAAAATTTTTAAAGTGATCTTCAAACTTTCTGAAGCTCTTTCAAAGTGTTTCTTTGGACATCAGCTGCGTTTTCACTCATTTTCAGTCCTTGTACCTGATCAGTTTCAGTTTCACAGTTTCTTAAACCGCTTAAGTCTGACCTTTGAATCTTTCAAGTTCAAAAAAGGCATCAAACACAAAGGCTGAACCAGTGTCGTGTCACACATGACTGAAAAATTAGCAATGAAGCTATTTGAAATTGTATCTTGAGGCTCTTTGACACAGAACCCAAGAGATGTTTCTGGACCTTCAGCTGATCATCTACTGTTCACTGAAGCCTCATCAGAAATGGTCTCAGTGGAAGGGTGGCTGTCAAGAAGACATTGTTAAGGAAGGGAAAGCAAGGAGAAAGGATGAGGTATGAAAATTATACAAGAACTGGACTGAAAATTAGTTACGACTGATCTTATGGTAAATGGACTGGTGCTTATATCACGCTTTTCTACTCTGAACACTCAAAAGCGCTTTTTACAACACGCCTCATTCACCCATTCACACAGTGCTTTATTCTACACCTTCAAGCACTTTTAACTATAACACACACATTCACACTCTGATGGACGAATCAGGAGCAGTTTGAGGTTCAGATTCTTGCCCAAGGACACTTCGGCATGTGGACTGGAAAAGCCAGGGATTGAGCCGCCAACCTTCCTGTTGGAAGACGACCCGCTCTACCTCCTGAGCCACGGTCGCCCAATGGGGCGATGAGTCCAAATTTGACATGTTTTGTTCAGTAACTCATTGCACCTCTTTCCTGTTTCATGAACAAAACATAAAGAAATGAGGGGTAGCTCGAGACTTTTGCACAGTACTATATATGGTCATTGTGTGCAGAGTTAGTATCATGGTTTATTTTTTAAGAACAACCATTGGAGAGCTGTGGTTTTACAGCTAGCATCATGGCTTTTACTCAGTAACAGTGTTGCACTTTTACATTCATCATCCTGACTCAAGTAATCTGATTTCTGAGATCATTTTGTTCTTTTGCTTACTGGTGCTAACACACACACACACACACACACACACACACACACACCAGCACACTGCACTAATAAACGGGGGTCTGTTCACATACAAAGCTGCACCTCAGCAATTAAATTGATATGTGAAAAACTCTCAGTGAGCAACGATCACAAATCAGTGGGATCACTGCGTACCTGTATGGATCTGATTCCACGTATGTGAACGTCATAACGAATCAACAACGACTCCCAAACGTGTCGTCAGTGCTTCATAACTGAATTCACTGAGCGCCGTAATGATTTGTAAAACTTTGTAAACACCTTGTTTTGTCATGGAAGGCGGGCTGCCACTTACGATTGGTTAGGATTTTGTAAACCTTCACGGCATGTTGCAGTGGTGTGCAGACTTTTGTATTTGCTTCATAAATGTCGTAAATGCATCCTAATCTAACCGCACAGGGCTGGTTCCCTCTGCCAAGTTGGTCGGGTTTGTTTGTTTGTTTGTTAGCAGGATTACGTTACAGGATAGGTGTGAAAGTTTTACCAGAGGTGGAACTTGGCTCAGTTTAGAAGTGATTAACTTTGGGAGTTGAACCAGATTAGCATCTGGATGCATCTCAGTTCAGCAGCCGCTTCCTTTGAAGGACGACGCCTGATTATGTCACAAGGACAGCTTGGCGAAGGAGGCGGTCCCATTTCCAAGGCTCAGTGCAGCCCACAAATGCATGACCACTTTCAAGAAGGATTCCAAGGACACACGAGATGGTCCGTCATGTCCCATTCATCATAAGATTTGCGCCAGTGGCTGTTGGATGATTTTTCCCAAACACACGGCGGAGCAGTCAAGTAAAACGATCAAGGAGTTCACTTTTACAATTAAATAAGGGCTTTCATCGCACTAAAATATCTAGCAGTACAAATGTTAAAATAACACAGAATCTTAGAACGCGAAATTTAGGTTAAGCCACTGATTTGTGTTGCAGCTCAGCTGCTTGGTCACGCGAACCTTTAGATCCCTCCTGCATCAGCAGTTCAAAAGTAACTTGCAGAGACTGTGACTGTTTTATGAATAATACTAATAAAGCATGTATGAGTAGACCGAGGTGACCAGAGGTAGAGCGGTTGTGAAGGCTGCTTGGTTTTGAAGTCCTGTTCAGCCACCAGGATGAATCACACAGCTGGGATCAGTTCAGTTATTTTGCTCCCTAAAGTGGTTCAGTTTGGTGGTGTCGAGCCAAACATACTTTAACTTTGGTTTTCAGGAGGAAACCAAAGTTCTTTGCTAGTAAGAGAAACTGAAAAGTAACAGGATTTGCACCAGAATTTTTACCAGTGGTAGAACATGGCCCAACTTAGAAGTGACTAACTTCTGGAGTGGATCTAACCTGTCTCAACATTGTGAGATATGGCTGTTCAGCCTCGGTGGAGGTATGCAGTCTGCAGTTGTGAGGCAGGTATGACCCTTTGTCTCATGAATAGCTAGTAACATGTCGTATAATCTGTAGAACTTTCCCTCTGTTTGCTACATTTTGTATCTTTATCGTAACCTCTCTGTAGCAGTGCATAAACGCATCATAAGCATTTCTTATCCGTTTCGTAGAAAGTGCGCTTCGGGAGCCGCTACGCAGGGAAGTGGCGAGGAAGGAATGTTGCGTTGATGTGTAATCAAGTTCACACAAGTGGGACTTTCAGCTTTAATCCACCTTTCAACACCACCTGCTGTTTCCATCGTGCTACAGTATACTCATGTATGACTACATATATCCATGAAGCACTATAGCTGAGACGTACTGCATGTTCACTGATTTTATTTGTTTTTTGTTTAAAGTTATTGTAAATATAGCTAAGCGTGTCTGTTTGTCTTCATTGCAAGATGCAGTTTTCCCAGAAGATCACTCCTCGCTTGTTGCTTTGCTTGGACGCGACCTCCTTGTCAGCAGCGCTCATCTGTTTCCACTGCAGCTCGTTACGACGTGTCGCCTTGCATCTGCAGACAGACAGACAGACAAACAGACAGGCTCTCCTGGTCTCTGTGGTGATTATATAACTTCCTTCCTGCACACAGGATGGCAGATGAGTCATGTTGTAAAGTCAGAAGTGTATGCGTTGGGATCGGGGACCTGCAGTTGTCTGGTTGTCTCATCAGCACGGCGTAATTATCGAGTTTGGCACGGAGTTATTTAATCGTTAAATTTTAGTGTCTGCTGCTGTCGCCCACTTCCAGTTTAGTTAATCTTACATAAACAGAGGTTCTTAAATTCATTTTCCAACATAAGAATGGAGAAGTAAAGGAAAGGGAAAGGACAGTGTGGCCTACATACACTCATCAAAACTTAGAGGCAGTACGCACGCATTAATGATGAAGTGGCTTGCATGAAATTGTTGTAAATTCTCAAATTTGCAGTTTTGATCAGTTTGGAGATGGAATTATGGAAATAATCATGGAATTATTTAAAACTGTCTCTTATCCAAAGAACCCAAAGTTTTGTCATTGTGGTCGTGCAGTTGAGGATCTGTGTTTGAACAAACATGGAGATGTTTATAAAGACACATAGATGTGATTATGGTGATTTTAATGGCGTCCCAGCCCGCTCTAATTTTGAGGCTGTCAGATACTGCTCTTACGTCGAAGGTGCAGGCATGCACGAGGTGTGCTTCCCCTCTGGTGCCATGACGTGTCCGTGAAGGAGGGCTCTCAGAGCGTCCGTATGGTGACTTGGTAGTTGTTGCTGTATGTTTTCCCCCTGTTTGTCTCTCTGTGTTGCTTTGCAGGTTCCCAGTAGACCAAGTTAATTGGTGCAACTGGGAGCACCTGGCCAATCTCCCCGGAGCATTTAAGAGCCGAGTTCTTGCTCTCTCTCCATCCGTCTGGCACCGTGCTATTTTATTCTTTTATGGGTTGCCTTTGGCCTTGTTATTACCTCATCCAGCCAAAAGACAGATGAGCTAATGCCATGGCGAGGTGTCGTCCGTCCGTCCCTCCACAGTGCAACCACCAACCTGGGTCCTCAGCCAAATTGTGCTCAAGGTCATATTTATTGTTTTATGAGCCATTTTCCGTTTTCACAACAATCACTACTCCTGCTACAGTGCTGTTCAGAATTTAATCAACCTTAAGCCCCTGTCACACCTTTGCAATTTAACCAGCATAACACCAAGGCGTTCCCACGCCAGCCAGGATTTATAATCTCCAGTGTGTCCTGGGTCTGCCCTTGGGGATCTTCTCAGTAGGACTTGCCCCAAACACATCACCTGTTGGTTTTCAGGAGGTGTTCTTACAAGATGCCTAAACCAGCTCAACTGGCGCTCGGCGATGTGGAGGAGTGGCCCCTCCACACGCCACTACTCTAAGCCCCTCCTGAATGACCAAGCTCCTCAGCCTATTACTAAAGCCCCTTTCACACCTTGATTTAACCAGCGTATGCCCACATATGAAAAATGTGCTGGCATACGTCAAATAAGTTATTGATAAGTTTTGTATAAGATTAGAGCACACTGAAGCACGCTGGTATACGCCGTAGTACGGTGAGGTCACTGAAAAATTTTGAGCATGCACAAAATGTCTGCCGTATGCCAGCGTATGACCCATACATCCCACTATACGATCGTTGACACGTTCACACACATTACTTGTGTACAATACTCACAAGTCAAAATACGTGGAGATAATGTCTGATGTACCCAAAAGTCATTTCTAATTATTGAAGGGAAGCCAATATAATATATGATCTGGATGGAAATATGATCTCTCCTTCTAGTCCCTGTCAGCACTCTTGGATCAACTGAAGGCTTTTTAGGGAGCTTTTAGAACAGGACAATAAAGACTTGAAAAGTGTCTAATCTTGAAGCAGGCGTTGGTTCTTGGTGCCAGTGCCAAGGGACACCCTGTGTGTTTCAGGAGCATCTCAGAGAACATCAGTATTTGATGCCTTGGGATGAGGGAACTGGTTCAGACCTGTCACACCAACCCTTCTCTGGAAGAAAATCCAGTGTGACCATGCCTCAAAGAGCAAATGTGAACTGTTAATATTGCTTTAAAATGGTATAAAGTACATCACAAACTTTATTGGAAAGGTTACAGGTTAGTTATTCTTATTGACTGAGCCTCATCCTTCTGGTACAGGGTCCTTTCCTTTCAGGTCCTCAAAATGATGAATACATTTCTGTTTGCTAATTTCTCTCTCCAAGAAATCAAAATCTTTAATAATGTTTTTGAACTGCGCAGCAGAGGAAGCCTTACTGTCTATGCAAACATTAAAAATCCCACAAACACACCCCACTTCATGATTGAGGAATCAGTTGGAACATACAGGAGAGAAAACCCAGTCCCAGGTTAGAGAGGCACAGGGTACCAATACAACAGTATTTTCCTGAGACTAATTCATCTTATACATTATAGATAGCTGGCATAAATATTCACACACTGCTCAAAATCAAACTTGGGGCTGCATGAAAACAGTTGTCATATTGAATTAAATGATGCCAAAAGCTTATAGAAGCCTCAGGAAGCACCAGTACAGAGCGGTTTCTCTACTTCTTGTGTCTCTGTATCTGTAATATAAAAGCAGGCGACGACCTTCACCCTGATTTGCCTCACTCTGGTGAGCAGCGTTTCCTCGCCTCTGCTTCTCACTTCCTTTTCCTCGTCTCCTTTCCTTCTTGAAGCAAAATTTTGAGTTTAAATACCATCTGCATGTTAAAAGTCAGGTTGGGTTTTCCTGCCATTTGATTAAACACGTTTATCAGTTGCTGAGATAGTTCTTGACAAAGCCACAAGCTTCCCTGGGAATCTAACAGTGGTCATAAAACTTTTCTGTCTTTTATAATTATTTTCCATAGTTGGTGACTATTTAAACTGCGTGTCCCTGTAGTGTAGTGGTTTACACACCACCCTTAAAAGTAAAAGGTCCCTGGTTCAATTCCAGGTGGGAACATAAGCCCCTCTTATCAGGGAGGCATCTGTCATGAATGGCATCCAATGTAAAACCTCTGCCAAATTATTAATGTGGTTTAATCTGTTGTGGCGACCCCTTGGGGAGAATACAAGGAAGCAGTCGAAGATTTTTTTTTTTTGTGACTATTTCTGCTGCTTACTGTATCTTCTGTTACACTAATTTTAAATTTGTAGATAAAAATGAAATATGCCCAAAGTGACGTCCAATTTATACACTTTATTGCCTTCAGATGCTCCTTTTTATTTTCCCCAAGGGGTCGCCAAAGCAGATGAAGCCGCATTGGTAATTTGGCAGAGGTTTTATGCTGGCTGCCCTTCTTGATTTAATAAACCACAAGGTGTTATGCAATCCACACCTTGTTACAAGTTATATGATTCACCATGGAACAAATTTTACTTCAGCTTTAGCTGGCTACCTCAGTAGCTAATGGTCACTCAGTGAAGCCCAATTAAAATGACTGCGAAGTTAACTTTAGCCCAAGAAATCTTTATATAGAAATATTTCTGTTATGTAGAAGGATTAGCATATAAAAGTATCCTTATTATTAGATTTTCATGCTTTCATGAGGAATTTAGGACAAAGTCACAAGTTTCTCCTAAAAATTCATCAGTAGCCATTAAACTAGCTTCATGCTATGCTGTCCACAGTTCACAAAAATCGCTACTCCTCCTACAGTAATGCTCATATTTTAACGGAACTTGTACACAATGATCACCTAAATGGGTCTTCACCATAACTGCACTCAAGGTAAAGGTAAAACATATTCCTTTTTTCTGTACGTCACACAACACATTAACCCGCGAACTGTGAGAGATGTGAGCCAGAGGAGCTATTACGCTAATGTAGTTCTAGCTTCTTTTTTGTTTGTTTAATAGGTGGTGACTGTATAATGCAGTTACACTTCTTGTACTGTTGGACAAACACAGTTTTGATTTGTTAACTAAATCTATCATTTAGATGAAATATACTGATTTTATTAACATTTCAAGCTTGTTTGTGAGCTGGCTGGAAAATTATTAGCTCAAGATATAGTATACACCAGGGGTGCCCACACTTTTTCAGCTTGCGAGCTACTTATAAAATGGCCAAGTCAAAATTATCTTCCAACTATAAAACATATATTATATGTTTCATAAATATATTGTTTATTCTTTATATGTTCAATTTAGTTTGGTGTATCTTGCATAACTGCATGAACCCTTATTGCACAATACAACTCTGTACATTTTTGTCATTACCTACTCTGATGACTTGCACTGAATGGAATCAGCCAGGGAGCCCAGACAGTAGTTGCTGATAGCCAGACTCAAGCACACTTTAAACACTATGAAAAGTCCAAAAATGCCACTCTACATGTCACTTCTTTGGAAAAGCAATGGTAGACTGGCAGATAAGGCAAACACACTTTAAATATGATATTGTGAAAAAGTTCCCCTCTCATTCCGTATGGAAGTTTATCTTCTTACTTGGTTCAGCTCCCTCACTCATTTTATACCCTTTCTTAAGTTTAGTACAAATAAATTGGAGGTTAACTAGGCAACTCGGTAGCTTGCTAGAGACTTGTAGCAGTTGGTGTGGAACATGTATGCATGGTGACCTGTGTGTCAGAAAAGATCAGATGTCAGACTGGCTGCCAGTCAAGTGGCACATGATCATAGGCTGACGTCTGTTTTTTAATGACATGCGATCTACCCACACTACCTTTGCGATGGACCGGTAGATCGCAATTGATGCATGGGGCACTCCTGGTTTTCACTTTCTGTTACCACAGGAGATTAACCAGCATCGGTGATTTTGCAGAGCTTTTACATCTGACCTGTGTCCCCATCTAGAATTAAACCAGGGACCTTTTGCATGGTAGGCAAACGTGTAAACCACTACACCACAGACTATTATAGGGGCCAAGATGGCGGTGCGACGGTAGCCTGTGGCCACTCCAGAACCAAGGTGGTGCTTGTACCCCTGTGATTGTCCCTGTTTTGACCCGGTTTTGACGCAGTATTCGGGTGTTGTGGACGCAGGGACGGTGGAGTTAATGCTTGAAAGTCAGAGGTTCGAGGACGACCAGACACGGTCGTAGCTCCGTAGCTCCGTAGCTCCGTCCACGGATGGTGCTAACCGGCGATCCGGCAGCATGTTTTTCATGACCTGCCGGGCAGCGTCCGGGAAACCAAAGTCTTTTGGATTCCGGGGGGAGTATTGCCGCAGGGCTGTTGCTGCGGCCGGGCGGTTTTTGGGGGCTCTGATCTTGACTTGCTGTGTGGACCGGGCCTTCAGTCCTCGGCATCGCCTGATGCCAGTGGCCGGGGAAGAGGACATCGCGGGCGGGGTTTTGTGCTGGGCCGGAGGCGGGCCCTGGCCGGCCGGCATTACCCTTGTATGGGGCACCAGGTCTATTTTGTTTCACTGTGTATTTATATGTAGTTGAAATGACAATAAAGCAATCCAATCCAATTCAATCCAATTGTAACTTTTATTAGTGGTATCAGACTGATGGTGTGTAGGTCTTAGTAACATCGGGGTCCTCTGCTAGGTGGTTCTGAGTTGTTTTTCTGTTTAATGCCACCTGGAAAATGTTTATTACCACAGTAAGAACTCATATAATCCTCGGGCTCTTGTCCTGCTTATACCACAATCACTCACCACCAAAGTCCCATGTGTATTTAAACAAAAATTCACCAAGTTTAATCTCCTAAAATACATTCCTGACATCTGAGTGAACAGGAATGGTTTGTGGGGCTTGGACAGCAGTGTTATGACCTTTTATGGAGATTTAAAGCTAAACTGGCTGATGGTATATAGTAAAGCACTCCTCTCAGTAACATAAAGAAAACCTCGTACACCTGTTGACTGCGGTGCCAACACTTAATTGCAGTAGAATTTACAGTGCCATAAAACATGGGAGAAAGTATTGACTTTTTTATGATCACAGTAAGAAGTGAGCAGATGTGAGTGAGGAATGAAATCGGCAATAAAAATCAGTTGCCTAAATATTTAGTGCGTCCACAGACAGACTCCGATTTAATAATAATGTTAACCGTGAGCGCGTGGCTCTGTTGGACTGAGGAAAGAGTGGAAAATTAGAAAAGAAGAGCCTGTGCACAAGCTTCTGCACACATTTATGAATAAACATGGATAATGCTGCTGGCACTGTCTGCTTCTAAGTTTGTTTGGTGCAGTATTAGCTGTCATGTTATTTCCGTAAAGATGCTGTCTGGTTGCTAATTTTACTCCCTTATCAGATCTGCTGACCAATCAATAGAGGCATCATATTGAAGGGTTTTTCTTTACGTTTAAGGGATTGGAGCGTTACTGCTGACAGTGGAGGGAGATCATTTTCTGGGTCACGACGGAGCGAGGACGGGAGGATGCATAAATCAGTAGAATGTAAAGCTGGAAAGCGACCCCCCTCGCTCCCATGTCTCTCTCTGTTATTTCCTTATCTCGTTTCCTCTCCTGCGGTTTCATCCCATGCTCAGGCTACAAGAGCTTCTCCACTGCTGAGGCTGTTGAGGTCGTCTTTCCTCGTCCCGCTGTTAGCGGAGAAGCCTTTTTATCACTTGTTGTAGGCGGTCAGACCAAGAAAATCCTGGTTTAATGCGGGTGCTTTGATTTACAGCTGGTAATGAGTGTATCCACACCTTCCAACCAATAAGGATCCAGAATTCTCACGTGATTACTACATTTTAGGAACATTCACCTAGAGTAGGTTATTTTGTGATTTTGATGTTTAAGCCATTTTTTGGGGGGTCTGCCATGGAGGCAGTTTTTGGGTTGTGCGTCCATCCATCCATCCATCCATTGTTGTGTCAGGTTTTAAAGTGCGAACCCTAAAGCGGACAGACACAGATGGATTTGGTTTTGCAGTTTTAATAAAACACAATATTTACGAGTCTTTAAGCAAATGTGCAGTCTATGAAGTAGCAGTTGGGTTTTATGCTCAGCACTGGTAGTCCATGAATCAGGAGAGGGGAGAGGCTCCAGGGTGGGTTGGAGAGACAGCGTCTTTGTTCCAGGCAGTGAGCTTGGAACAGGGTCCTTGGGTCCAGTATTGCAGGCAAAGTTCTTGGTTTCAGTGTGTGAGAGTGGGTCAGGCAGGTCTCTTAACTGATCCAGGTGGGGCTCGTGGAGTTCCAGGTGAAGCAGCAGTGATAAGACGTTAGTCCAGAAGTTGCAACAAACAAGAACCTGAGTAGAAGACGTGGCCTGGCTCACCACACTGAAAGAGTAGTGGAGAATGGAGAGAACTGCGGAGTTTAAGTAGTGCTGTCGATGAGACATGGTAAGCAGGTGAGCAACCTCTACTCCACCCCAGCCGCACCTGAAGACTGAAACCCAACCCACACCCGAGAGAAAGAAGGCAGGTTAGAACCTGGAGGGCTGGGGACTGTGACAGCTTGAGCTTTTCCAAACGTCATGTGGTTAATACCTATGATGACTAGAACATCTGATAACATTCATGAGGTTGTGGGGCCAAAGGTCAAGGTCACACAGGGTCAGATTTTAGGCCGAGGCGTACTGGCAGAGTTCTTGGCATTTTTTATCTGCCGTTGTTCCCTTCTATGAGCACCAGTGGTTTGAGGGACACCAGTACTGCTCCTGTTTTTCACTTTTGGACTTTATTGAGACTTTGAACTTCACACAGGTCGGTCACTGCAGTGCAGACTTATCTTGTACTCTCATGCTTGCTGCATGCTTAGAATTTTTCAGATAAGTTCTCTTGTGCTTTAGCCGCATATTTACATTTTCACATACATTCGTTATGCTCTTAGCTTGCTAGCTATTAGTATTTCCTCAAGAATAGACTTAGTCTTCAAAACAAAAACCTTTTCATTGAAAATAACATGAGGTTAATGCTGCCCGCCTCAGCTCCGGATGCTCATGCAAGGTATTCTTAATCTCACAAGTTTAATTTACTGATAAGAGTATAAAAGTTCTCCGGTTCCTACTCAGAACTCTGCGGGTGCCTCTATGATCACTTTATTCAGAGAAGCTATTAATCACCATGGCTTCCACAGTTTCATAGCATTGACAGACCCATCAGACTAATAATCAGTCGAGGAGACATCAGTATGGTAAGACAGAAAACACTAAAAGAACATTTTGTTCATAGAGAGTCAGAGCAAGATTGTCTTTGCGTTAAAATACCGAACATATTACTTTTAATATGACATTACACACCAACTGACCAAAGTATAAAAGATTTATGTAGCAACTGTGATGTCAAAGGTCCTGGTATGAAGATGAGCATTTCCACCATTTTAATGTTTTGAGGCGTGCGAGTGGAGGATCTGACTGTGAAACCGCACGCTCAAGGAGCGTATCCTGGATAATCCTCCTGTCCGACACTCGAAATGACCGAAATTTACTAAATGGAAGTAATGTTCTGTTAAGCCCGGTCCAAAACGAGTGGCTGAGCCCATAAACTCAGCAGGAAAGTGTTTACAAAGGTCCAGGCAGAGCACCTTTGTCCCGTAGACTTCTGTAGGACTGGAGGTCTTCTTGTAATCAGCCTGGTGGCTGTTCAAAAGAATGAAGGTTTAAGCACTGGTGTTTTGGTGTTAATTTTCAGCCTTGGAAGCTACGTCCATCTTTTATACCCTCTGTGGTCACGATCCATGTGGCTTTAATCGCCGTTTTACACACAACACAACGGGTTCTATTCACTGTTAATTCACAAAGGTGAAGAATTTAAACATGCCTGGTTTTGTGATACTAATGAAATAAGCTATTCATTTTTTTAAAAGGAAGACAAGGTGATTAAAAACTGTCATCTTTGTCCTGTGATAGATAGAAATTTAGGTGGTAGGTCGTCACTGAGAGACGACCTCGTTAGCTTCACGGGGCCTCGTTCTGTTATTGGACGAGGAGTTACCCGAACACACAGAGGCTTCCCTGTCGATCACCCTCCCTTCCTCCCCGCCTCTCTCCTCGTGCTGCTGCTTCTGGCCCTTCCTCCTCCTCTTCCTCTCCCTGCTCCTCATATTTCTCGCTGTTTTCTTTGGTTTCCAGTCATTTTCTTCTTGATTATCTCTCTTTCTGCGTGTCTCATGATGTAAATATACAGATAGTCATTCTTCAGTCTGTTGACTTTATTCTTATGTAAATTATTTAAAAAAAAGAGATCGACCATGGATGATACACAATATATTATATAAGTATGAAATACAAAAGAATCGAAAACCGTAAATGATGAGAATGTATGTGATGACGATGATGATGTTGAAGGAGGTGATGATTGTTTCTGTGCAGTTAATAACAACTCTGATGATGTCATGATGATGACTATTGCATTGATCAGTGATGATGAGGACGATAATGGTGATGAATGATAAAGATTAAGATTAAAATCTCTTATGATTCTAAAGAAATGCTTGGTGAATCTGTCTTATTGCTGTGACTGCTGATTGGTTGACTGTGATGTCCACACACGAGACATTTACCTGTTCAGAAATACACGGGACAAATGAATTAAAGCCTATGTTTTATTTAACTGTTAAAACTGAAGGTAGTTTAATGAAAGTTTAGTGATGTTCAGCTCTTCTCCGTTACCGAATACATCAGTTTACGGTTTGGTGATTTGAGTGTATGTGATTTACCACCAAACCACATAAAGTTCACTAGAGAACAGATGAAATGGTATCTGAATAAAGCAGCAAATCCCTTTGTGTGTTTTTGATATTTTGGCTTTATGCATTTTTTTTTTTCAAATTTTGAGGTACGATTGTGTTAAATAAAACTTGAAAGGCTAAAAAATTTTGTAGAAATGACAAAGTGTTGGCACACCTACATATTACACTTTTATGACATCCCATTCTAAATCCAGAGGCATTAATATGGAGTCAGTAACGCCTTTGCAGTGATAACAGCTTTCACTCTTCTGGGAAGGCTTTCTACAATTCACTTAATGATGAATCCAGGTGTTTGATTCCGTCCCATTAAACCCAGCAGCTAGCCATGCAGTCTGCCTTTACAAACATTGGTGAAGGTTGGGTGGTTCTTAAAGAGCTCGCTGAATTCCAGCGCGGTGCTGTAACAGGATGCCACCGTTGTAACACATCAGTTGGTGAAAATTTCTTCCCCCTGAAGGTTTCCACCACCAATGGGGCTGTTAAAGAGTGGAAGTGTTACAGAACCGCAGAAACGCAGCCACTAAATGGCAGACCAGGTAAAGTTACAGAGCGGGGTTGCCGAGTGCTGAGGGACATAGTGCATAAGAGCGTCTAACATTCTGCCAACTCCATAACTGCAGCCTGCTGAACCCCCTCTGGAATTAACATCAGCACAAATACTGTGTGCAGGGAGCTTCATGGCATGGGTTGATGTGGCCTAGCAGCTGCATGCAAGCCTTACATCACCAAGCAGAATGCTAAGTGTCAGACGGAGTGGTGTAAAGCATGCTACCACTGGACTCTGGAGCGAGGGAAATTTCTTCTGAGGAGTGATGTATCGCACTTCTCTAACTGTCAGTCTAATGGATGAGTCTGAAGTTTGGTGGAGGAGGGATAATGCTGTGGGGTTGTTTTTCTGGGATTGGTCTGGACCCCTTAGTTCCAGTAAAGAGAAATAATTTTCTGCTTCCAACTCTGTGGAAACAGTTTAGGGAAGACCCTTTTCTCTTCCAGCCTGACTGTGCCCCAGTGCACAGAGGCATTAAGGCATGGTTGGATGAGTTTGGTGTGGAAGAACTTGACTGGCCCACACACAGCCCTGACCTCAACTCCATCCAGCACCTTTGGTATGAACTAGGACAGAGATTGTAAGCCAGGCCCTCTCATCCAACATCAGTGTCTGACCTCACAAACGCTCTTTTGGATGAATGGGCAAAACTTCCCACAGACACAGTCTAGAGTCTTGCAGAAATCCTTCCCAGAAGAAGTGGAAGCTTTCCTAGCTGCAAAGGGCGGACCAAATCCATATCAATGTTTTCTTGATGTAGAATGGGAAGCCATAAAAGGTGGCCCAGTAATGTTGTCCCTAAAGTGTAGAAGACCTTTATTTTTAACTGAACTATTGATCACAGATATTATAAAGCAGCTGTGTAGAAGGAATGGAGGTCAGCGGCAGAGAAATACAGCGTGTACATCAGGACTGCTCAGGACTTCATAGTAGGACACATTCAGTGTGGGTTTGGAGTCTTTATGACATTTGACAAGAACAAACTTACACTCATCTTTTCAGTCAGAGATGATGTCTTTTCTTTAATTGCTGGATTATTGTTTTGTTAATAACATCTGTGTATTCATTACTGCAATAAAAATGCCTAAAATAAATGGTAATTGCATTACAAAGCATTAAATAATCACGATTATGTCATGGCTGTGGGAGTCCCATTCATGGCTCCAGAGGTCAAGGGGAGGTGAAGTGAGCCTGCCAGTGAGGGCTAATTCGATTAAGGTCTTAGTGAGTGAGAAAAAGAGGAGGTGGCAGGAGGTCCAGCAGGAGGGCCTGCATAGAGAAGCAGATCCAGCTCGTTCACACTTGAGGAGAACGCACATCGGCACTTTTTTCCCGTATTGGATCAAATTTTCAGCAACCTGACTGGAATTCATTCCTGCCGAGCTTTGAGAACTTGCAGCAGGGCCAAGCAGGAAGTCCTGACTTTATGAAGGGGGTTGAACTTCAGACCACAGCAGCTCCTGCACCTGCAAATTACTGCTCGAACTCTTTCTGTGACTGACTTTGACATCTCTTGCGAGCGTTTCTACTTCCTGACCGACCGCTGACTCGTCCTCGCCAACGCACACTCATTGCTAATGAGCTAATCAGTGACTCAGAAGTGTGTGACGGTGCAGGGCCAGAGGTGAAACTGGGAATTTAAAAGCAGATAAATGAGTGTTATTTGCCTGTTTTAGCCTCACTTCTCTTTCAGTCCCGTTTACAGAGAGGGTTTAATAAATGAATTTACCTGCTAATGAGATGCAGCTAATCAGTAGCCAGCAGTGACGGATAGATGAGCGGAAATGGGTAATAAAGTCTGATTTGGCGTTTCTGTGCTTGTGTTTTTGGCCTTCAGGTTTCAACAGACTGACAAGGGTTCATGAGAAATGTCTGCTAGCAACAGCGCTAATCTGTAGCTACAAGCTGCAGCTTCCCACAGGGATTAAATCTTTTAGCTTGTTAGCTTGTACTGACTTACCAGGCCTCTGCAGTGAGAGCGGTCTACAGAGGCTTTGGCCAATCCCTGCATGTGTTTTCTTGTCCCAGAGTCAGCGAACTACACGCCATCTGTGGCATTTAGTGCGGTGGGTCAATAGTCCTTCCTGCCTGCCTTGGGGCTGCCGTTGTCAGCTGTCTCTGAAGCCTCTCTGAGTCTTTATTGACTGTGTGGATACATGAGCACACATGCAAACTTGCAGAGCGCACATCCTCAGAGTGGTTATAAAGTGCCTGAAGACAACATGTTGGATCCCTGCGAATGCTGAATTTGCATCGTATTGATTGCTGCGTGTGAAAGCCAGCTGTAGTTGCTGTTCATTTTCCACTTAGTCTTTTTGTTAATCTTTACCGCTTTCATCATTTAGCAAAACAAAAAGTGCCAGGAGGTATAAATAACACTTTACTATGACAGAAAAAAGCAGCAGGTCCTCCTGTCTAAATAGCAATGTGTAATTTTGAAATCGTCAGAGCTTCTTCTTTCAGCTGCTCCCGTTAGGGGGCGCCACAGTGGATCATCTGCCTCCATCTCATCCTATCCCTTGCATCCTCTTCCCTCACACCAACCCTCTGCATGTCCTCCTTCGCTACGTCCATCAACCTTCTCTGTGGTCTTCCTCTTCTCCTCCTGCCTGGCAGCTCCATCCTCAACATCCTTTGTCCAATATGTCCACCATCCCTCCTCTGAACATGTCCAAACCATCTCAGCCTGAGCTGTCCCTCTGATGGACTCATTTCTAATCCTTTCCGTCCTGGTCACTCCCAGGGAACATCTCAACATCTTCAGCTCTCCTAATTCCACACGTCTCTCTTTGCTCTGCTTTCTCTCCTCTCTCTCCCCTCACCCCCAACCAGTCGAGGCCGGTGGCTGCCCCTGCCTGAGCCTGGTTCTGCCGGAGGTCTCTTCCTGTTAAAAGGGAGTTCTTCCTTCCCACAGTCGCCAAGTGCTGCTCATAGGGGTCGGTCTGATTGTTGGGGGGGTTTCTCTCTAACACTGTAGGGTCTCTACCTTACAGTGTGAAGCCCTTTGAGGCAACTTTTGTTATAAATTGGCACAATATAAATCAGGATTGAACTGAACTGAATAGCAGGTCTCTAACATCTTAACCTTCCCTTTCTCTCCTGCTGCTATCCCTCTGTCACACTCGTCTCCACCCTGCCTGCGCTCTTTTCTTCATATTCTAAAAATCCTAATTTTCCTTCGGGACACTGATCTAAAAAACAAATGCAGCAGACTTCTAAAACAGGGTCTGATTTTTGGACCATGAATTGGAGTCAAGCAGCAGAAAAAAATCTAAGTTGAGAACCCCTGGTAGATTATAATTATGATTAAAAAGTAAATTTTAAAGCAAGTGCACTGAAAAGTTAGTAAAGATTCTACATATGAGAAGACTCGCAAATTTACCATTTACCATTTTAAGCCCTTAAAATGAGTTGTTCTTGAGGTGTGAAGAAGTGAAAGGTTTCCATTGTTGCATCTGATAAATAATTTTGTGACCCCTCTTGTTCATTTAATGACCCCTCTGGGGGGGGTCCCGACCCCCACGTCGACACAGAGCTCTGTAGGTCATGAAATCCGTTAAAAACACAGCATACATGGCGTCGTCACATTTGAGCTTGTAGAGCCACAGACTGAGCAGGTTCAGGGATTCTTATCTCAGCATGAAGACTCAATTATTTCAATACCTGAGGATATTTTTGTGAAGCTGGTTCATCTCCTTTAGCGTGACTGTAATTACAGTTCATTTGTTCCAGCAGGGAGGTAATCTGCCCTCCTGTCTAAATAGGTTAACCTTCCTCGAAAGGATCATAGGGGCGTTATTAAAAATCTTCATTTTCTGCCAGGTGAAATATTTGCAAGTGTATAATCAAAAATCTAAGTTGAGAAAATCTGAAAAACTCCAGTAATGTGTTCCACGAGGGTGAGCCAACTGTGATTCAACGTGAGACAAGCAGACGTCCTAAATCAAACAACAAAATCATATTTTAAAGCAGTTTGGTTCCAACTTTGGCGGGAAGTTGTGTTTTCAGTAGAGAAGTGGGAAAAATAAAGCAGCTGAATCATTTTAGTAGCGCCGCTGAACGACCAACTTTGTGGCGTTTGTTTGGAGCGTTCGGGAGATGCACCTCAGCTTCGCTGTCTGAGTCGCCGCCTTCGTTAGAGCCCGTCTGACTGACAGACTGACTGACTCTCCCAGCATGCTTTCAGCACATAAGACGGCGCTCATCAATGGAGAGACATGACACCGGCTGACTGACGTCCCAGCGGAGACGCAGAGTCGCTGGAAAAAACACCCAGCCCTCCCCCTCTCCCCTTCCCTCTGCAGGGAGGCGAATCCACCTGCACTCAGCGCCTCCAGGGAAACCATGGAAACTGGTGGGTTTAAAGAGGGAGAGCACCCGTCACTTTTATAAACCACAATCCTAAAAAAAGCAGTTCTGGGTGCATTATCCATATTTATTATTAGCTGGGCTTAAAAGACCTGCAGCATCTGTAGAAGGTGGTGTTGTTTGTTTGGAGGGAGGAACAGAACTCCACCATCACACCACCAGAGAACATAAAGCGTGCCGTCCGTCTTTGTTCGTTCAGGAACAGTTCATCCTGTCCTCGCGGTGACGGCTGATGTTATTGGTTGATGAGCGGCAGGTGTGAGGACGCTCACGGCAGAAAAGATGAAAGAGGTGACGGACAGGTGCGTGTGGCGCCGAAACCTGACGTGAAGATGGCAGGGCAGTGATGTCGTCCAAAGGACTTCGGGGAAATGGAAGGCCGGTGAATCAGCGGCTCGCCGGGATGTTCAGCGTGCCGGCCGTGTGCGATCTTTGCCCTCTCTTCTGCCTGCGCTCCTCTGGGACATGGACGCCTCTTCGCAGGTAGGAGGACCGTCTGGCTGACCTTTGAACCCTGAGTACGTTATGTGTGACCTGAGATCCTGCAGTGACCTTGTTCATTTTCCCTGCCTTCTTCCTCCTACCTTAGATTCAGAGGGATTCTGAGGTCTTTAGTGATTTGTGGGGGAAATTAAATCTCCGCCCCTGCAGGGTGGAATGAGTCGACAGTTCTTGAGGGAAAAGATTTAGAAGTCACACTGAAGGTTAGGATGCCAGCACGTACATGACATCATATTCAATTTTATTTACATAGCACCAATTCACAACAAAAGTCACCTCAAGGCCCTAAGTGTTAGAGAGAAACCCCCAACAATCAGACCATCCTCTATGAGCAGCACTTGGTGACTGTGGGAAGGAAGAACTCCCTTTTAACAGGAAGAGACCTCCGGCAGAACCAGGCTCAGGGAGGGGCAGCTGCCTCGACCGGTTGGGGGTGAGGGGAGAGAGAGGAGAGAAGGGAGAGCAAAGAGAGAATCATTTATCATTATACAGTACTGTGCAAAAGTCTCAAGCCACCTTTTCTTCCTTCAGGAAAACAGGTGCAAACATTACTGGTAACACAATAAATAAGAGTTTGTACATTTCTAACCAGTCTGAAAGTCAGTATTTGTTCTGAGCTCCTTTATTCTCCAGCACAGCCTGAACTCTCTGAGCCAAGCTTTCTGTCTTTAAGTCGTCTTCAGGAATAGTTCTCCAGGCTTCTTGAAGGACATTCCAAAGCTCTTCTTTGGATGTTGGCTGCCTTTTGTTCTGCTCTCTGTCAACATGATCCCACACTGCTTCAGTAATAATGTGGGCCGAGCTGTGGGGAGCCCAACCTATGACTGATAGTGTTCCATTGGTGGTTTGTCTCTCCAGGTGGGCTTTTGCTGCTTTGGCAGTGTGTTTGGGATCACTGAAAAATGAAGCCAGTCAGACACTTTCCAGATGGTATTGCATGGTAGATTAAAATCTACTTTTGATCTTTGTACTTCTCTGCATTCACAAATCCATCAATTTTGACAAGATCTCCAACACCACTGGATGAAATGCAGCCAAACCATGACAGAGCCTCCACCGTGTTTTACAGATGGCTGTAGATGCTCACTGCTGGACCTCTCTCCTGCCCTCCTCTGTACACATGAACTTTTACACTTTGTTTTGTTACTCTAGAAGTCCTGTAGCAACTGGTTTTAGGTCCAGTTCTTGTGTAAGTTGGCATATCTCAGTCAAAGACGTGACCTTCACATACTGTTCATCTGCTCTAGGTATTTATTAGACCTGCCACTTCCTCTTTTCTCCTCCTCATGTCCAGGTTTTCCAGTTCTTTAAGGACACACTTCACACATTGCCAGAGATATGCCAGTTTTTCAGCTGAGTGTTCTTCATGAATCACCTGGTTGGTGCAGAAATCCTACTTTCTGAATGTCGTTATCTTTGGCACTTTTCATAGATTCAGCTAAAGAAATGGGAACAAATGTGCCTAAAGGTACAATTTAAAACTGGTTCTTTGCTAAGTTGTCTGTTATGTGTCGACACAGCACGGGTTCATCCCTCGTGTTCGGTGCCTTTTTTATGCCCGAATGATTCATGGGTCAGTTTCAAGTGCAAGAACCCAACTGAAAATGTGTGAAAACGCAGCCAATGCACAAGGAAACATTTTGAAGGACCTTCAGAAAGCCTGGAGAACTACTGCTGAAGACCACTTTGAAAAATGTATGTAAAGAAACAAGGGGAGTACTGTGGAAACGTCAGGCGAAACAAACCGCCTTCCTCTGCCAGGAATTTTACATGGTTTACTCAGAGCCTCAGTATCAGTTTAATCAGAT
>VUQH01009795.1:12427-32856 GCA_015106775.1 Etroplus canarensis
CACAGGTGTTATAACACTGAGGTGGAAACTTCTGGATTTAATCAAGATTAAGTGTGCATGTGTACGAGTGTGTCCATCATCACTTTACTCCTGTCAAACTAGCAGCAAGGGATGCCCTGGAGTACTAAGATGCGGCCTACCAGATGCCTGAAGCACTCCAATATGACTCCTAACAGGACTGATGACATATAGGCTATATAGCCAGTGTTCCTGATCAATGATTTCCTGGACAACACACACCCATATGTATCTATATCCAGTATGCGCAAAGCTCAACAGACACATCCAGGTGATTCATCACTAGCTGTGAAGAGCATAACCTCCCAAACCTCTGAGGGACCTCTGACCTCTTCAGCATGACCTTTCCTAAGGGTCACTGCAGATTTATCAAACAACACAATGAGCATTACAACCGTCATCACTCACTAGCATTACCTTTCTCACTGGAAAAACATAATATACAGGCCAAATAAAAATAACACCACCATGTCAGTGTTTCTGCTGAAACCTCCCATTTCAGAATATTTCACCATTTTCTGAAGGCTGACAGCTCAAACTATCTCGATCATTCACTTCTGGCCTGCAGTTTTACCGTCTATATTTTTCATTTACCTTTGTCTTCAATTCACTGTCATATATTATGCTGGCAGTGGTATCTAGCTACCCATGGGTATAATATGTTACTGTGGCTTGAGTTACTTTGTTGGTGAAACATGGATCTGTGCAACTCAGCTCAACAAAGCTGCAACGGTATTACTGACATCTGTTCTTATTAACAGCCTGAACGTTGTGGATGACAAACTGACAGTACTGTGTCAATTACCCATTTGTTTTGTTTATTCAGTAATTAAAAGACCATTGATACAATGTTAACAACACTATCATTCATGGAAAGCAAACCTAATGAAAACAAACAGGCACCCAACCCAACCTAGGACTGCAAAAGTATCATCTTAATTGTCTGTAGTTACTTAGGAGAAAAGAACTACTCTTTCACTGTCAAAATAAGGATTACATATACAATTACATATACACTATATGAACAAAAGTATTGGGCCCCACCTTTTAATCACTGAATTTAGGTGTTTCAGTCAGTCCTATTGCCAGAGGTATATAAAATCAAGCACCTAGTCATGCAGTCTGCCTTTGCAAACATATCTAAAAGAATAAGTTGTTCTAAAGAGCTAATTGAATGACTAATTGAAGTGTGGTACTACAATAGGATTCCACCATTGCAACAAATCAGTTTGCAAAATTTCTTCCCTCATAAATATCCCACAAACAAGTGTAAATCGCAATAGTGCAAAGCGGAAGCATTTAGGAACCACAGCAACTCAGCCATGAAGCAGCAGACCACCCATTACATGATTCTCCATGATGTGGTCTGACACAGCCAAAAAACTTGAGACACAGCATAGAGTTTGTCATGGATCCCGAACGTATTATTGCAAAGTGAAAACATTCAGGAACCACAGCAACTCAGCCATGAAGCAGCATAAAGTTACAAAGCAGAGTCGCCCAGTGCCAAGGCTCATAGCACGCAAAAGCCATCAACCCTCTGCTGACTTTGCAGCTGTAGAGTTTCAATCCTCCTTTGGCATTAACATCAGGAAAAAATCTGTGCCCCAACAGCTTCACTGCATGGCTTTCCATGGCCGAGCAGCTTGATGTAAGCCTTGGATCGAGTAGTGGAAAGCATGCCACCCCAAAACTCTGACACAGTGGAAACCTGTTCTGCGGAATGACAAATCACATTTCTATCTGGCAATCTGAAGGACAACTCCGGGTTTGGCAAATGCCAAAAGAACTTTACCTGTCGGACCACACTGAGCCAACTGTAATATTTGGTGGAGGCAGTTGTTTTTTCTGGGGTTGGCCTTAGTCCCAGTGAATAGAAATCTTAATCTTAATGCTTTAACTTACCAACACATTTTGGATAATTCTATGCTTCTAACTTTGTGAGAACAATTCAGAAAAGGCCCTTTTCTGTTCCAGCATGACTGTGCCCCAGTGCACAAAGCAAGATCCGTAAAGGCATGGTAGACTGAGTTGGTGCGGTGGAACTTGACTGGCCCACACAGAGCCCTGACCGCAACCCCATCAAACACCTTTGGGCTTAAGTAGAATGCAGATTGCTAACCAGACTGTCTTGTCCAACATCAGTGTCTTACCTCAAAAATACTCTTCTGGATAAATGAGTAAAAATTCACACAGATATTCCAGAATATTACAGATAGCCTTCCCAGAAGAGTGTAAGCTGTTATGGCTGTAATGTGAGGCCCGACTCCATATTGACAATGACAGATTTAGAATAGGATGCCCAAAAAACTCCTGTGGCTGTAATGTGAACGTGACCCAATACTTTTGTCCATATAGCATACATATAGAACCAATAAAATATTAAATTCATGAAAACAATATTTAATACATAAATGACAAAATCTGGAATCATTATATATCCTTTCCAAATGTAATCTTGCATCCGTTTCCAGACCCATATATCTTAATAAGACAGTGTTTCCTGACAAGTTTAAGAATCGCCTGTCCACTGAACCCCCTACAGAGGGATCCACCTCATTCAGTTTTATCTCAGATAAAATAGAGACTAATGTAGCAGAACAATAAAAAGCTGTTTACATAAAGATGAAAGCAGTGACTTCATTCCCAGAATGTGCTATGACTGTCTGTTTTTATTGTCAGTCCAATACACTAAGGTAGAAAGACAGTATGCTAAGAGTGATACAGCTCATAAATGCTACTAGCAGATGGGTGACAGATCTAAAGTGTCTTAGTCAAGTGTAGGGCCACCACACTCTCAGAACAGCTTCTGTGAACCCTGGAATTGGTTCTATCAGAATTTGGAAGTCTACTCTTCTTCTGAAACATATATTTCCTCTGTTTTGGATGATGTGGGTTAGAAGAACTCACAGTTCAAAATCTCCTACGGGTGTTCAGTTGGGTTGAGATGTTGTGATTTAAGGCAATAACATGTGATTCATATCATGTTCATACTCAAGTCATTCAGTGACCCCTTTAGCCCTATGGATGGAGGGACTGTCATCCTAGAGGAGGCTAGTCCCATGAGGAGGGAAGGTAAAGTAACCATCTCATGTTCCCATCTGGACTAAAGGTGATCAATAAGAACAGCTATGTATCGATATGCAAGTGACTCTACCCTCTAAGGACACAAGTGAACCCAAATTATGCCAGTAAAATGCCCCCCCACAGAATAACAGAGTCACCAGGGTCCTTCACTGTACTTCACATTTATCCTTCAGTTTGTCACCAGTTATCTTAATTAATGAAGCACTGCAACACAGTTTGACGAACTGGTTTCAAAAGTAGCACTAAAGCAGCAAGCCAGTAGATATTTATGACAAACAAATATAAAATGCAAAAGATAAAACCAAATTCATCTACGTTTTTTCCATTTCATGTTTAGAAATTGGTAAGATTTTCTCCAGAGATGAGGGTTTGCTCATTAAAAGGGAAAACTGCAATCCAATTTAAAGCCTATTACCAACATACACAAATTGAATGTTTCAGAGCCAAATTCTTGTCAATTGAAAAAGAAAACCTTGGATATATATATATACTCCCCTCTAATTTTTTTGCATATACACTTACTGCTTTTCTGTCCAAGTCAATTATAGGCAGATGATCCCATTTCCAGACTCATCCTCTCACAGACGTTTAAAGTCCTTATCTAAGACTGCGGCATGAGCCTCCATGACAGAAAACATATGGGCCTACAATTCTGCTTTAATTTTAATCTGACTAAGTTGTGTTAGGTGCTTTTTTCTCACTTTCTAATAACACTGTATACTTTTAAATGTTGCTGAATTAACTTTCCCACTTTTTCTATGCATAATATCCTTCCCTACTCTTTGGTCTTCTTTTCATCACATTCCTATCGAAGGTGAAATGGTCAACATGATCGCACAGTTCTTCAATATGCATAAAAGATTCTTTTAAGCTTCAAACACACAAACTCATTCCTGCAGAAAAAGCAGTCTTTAACTTGAGATTTAACTATGGAAAGCAGTTACTTGAAATACACCATGGTGAAAGGTCCCCCATTTATCTTCAGTTCTATATTAACTTGGTCTCTTATGGCTTAAATCCACAATCGGGGATCAGCAAAAAGGCTCAAGCCCAGTGGGGGGCCTTAAGAGCTCAGCCGTCTGAACAGATGAAAACCGAGAGTTGTTTGTGACTGCTATTCTATAAGACCTTATAAGGACAGCAACAATGTGACAGACTGTGATTAAGCAGTCCTTCATTTAAGGGACTATTCATGCACACACGTTACTAGAAATACCCAATAAAATACACAAAAATGAATCTGTTTTGCAGTAGATTTGAGCTATTGCTCAATTTGGGAAAGCTTAAGATTATTTGCAGTGCATTCATCAGCTTGTAATTTTATTAAATGTGCACCATATGCATTATTAAATGTAATTAGCAAGCCCTAAATCAGTTATATGCAATCATCAGAAAATGGCACGAGTAAGAAGAACTAATTTTTGTTATATAAACATACACAGAACACATCGAAGCAGAATCTAGATAAATGCTAGAGCAAAGTCATGTTTCTTTTTGGTTTTATTGTGAGAGAGGTTATTGGTTCAGGTCTGAGGCACCACACTGAGAGGCCAATATGGTAGCCATATAGACCACATTCTTAAGCCTCAACACAAGAACCTAACAGAATTGAGCCTGACATTCAAAATGACTGCAGAGCAGATGTGACAGGTCGCTTTTGAGTAGAACATACCCACATGCCCATATAGTATAAACTGCATATCAAAATGCATGCTGATCAACAGACTATCAATTAATGAAGAGAAACAGTCTAACAATGATCAGATTGACTCCATTTCAGAGACAGTCACCCCAAGTCCTATACAGGTCCAGTGGTCTCATACTCCTCCAATCTCATACTCTGTCAACTGCTGCATCTCAAGGCTTCTCTCACTTCCTCAAGTCCTGCTTAAAAACAGCGTGCGATCAAGCAGTTGAGCTAACTAATTGATGCCTGACATCAGCACAGAGTACTATCCACCCTCCGTAGTGCACCCTGTGCAGCAAAAACAGAGCCATATGTGTAGTTCTTGCTATGTCTTCTGCAGAAATTAACTGCTGAGAAGAAGAAGAGAGAGACTCGTATGAGTTTATTTCCCACTTCAGAATTATAAAAGTAACAAGCTACACTTGTGGATGAGCACAAGTTCACAGTTTACTTCACTTTCGTGCAACAATAAATAATTTTAAACCTTGGCACCAACGGCAGCTGTAACGAGTCTCATGAATGGGTTATCTCAGGATGATTTGATAGACTTTTTGTTTTTAAAAAAAATGTCTAGTAAGATAAGGTAGTGGCATTTAATATCCAAAAGGTCAAAGGCTACCCTCACAGTGACATCATTATATTCTGCAAAAACATCTCAGAAACAGAAGGGAAGACTAAATGTGACCATGTCTCACATTTGGTCACATACCGATTTTGGGGAGCTATTAGTACAACACATTATATTATTTCTTGTTTTGGCTGTTTGAGCCACAATTAGTCACAGTCCCAAAAACTAAAAGGCCTGTCTTTCTCTTGCTAATCAGTGAGCATGGTTAAATGAATGATAGAAAACTTCATGCCCATCTGGCATGTATTAACAGCTCTTTACTTATTTAAAATGATTCTGTTGATCATTTTTAGATTGTTGGAAACATATTTATCTCCCAACAGAAATTTCAAGCTCTTCTGCTCTAGTGGGAAACAGATCATAATAAACAACCTCTAAACTGATGTTGCAAGATGACCCACTGCACTTTTCATTGGCTGTGGAAAAGACAGCAGCTTATACTTGGTGTTTTTAAGCCAACCCAAACCAATAAAAGTCACCTCTACAAAGAACTGAAATGTAGCATTGTTAGCTTTTTATCACATTACAGTCATCCCTTCTGATGCTTTGCTGATAAACAAGCTTAAAACGGTAAGGTGGCTACTTCACTTAGAGCATTCCTTGTACCACAGTAATTGGGGATGAGCGTTTGTTGTTGAGGCTCAATGTCTCAGGATGAGCACTGAAATCTAGCCTGACAGCGCATAAATCATTTTAAAAGGGTAAGGCTAGGATGATACATAATGACCCAATTACATGTCTAGTTAACAGGTTCATGTTTAAGTCAGTTAGATTAAAGCTAGAGTCAACCCGGGGAAGGCGGGGTCCAATATAGAAATTAAGAACTTCAAGGTGTCTCATCAAGGTAAAGCTTTGAATCATGAGCAGCCAATAAAGCTACAAATGCTGTTAAATGTCCTTTGGTCAAAATAATGCAACACAGTTGTTGTGTTGGCAGGGCCTCTTGAAATAGCAGGCTGATATCTACATTTGTAAGCCCTGACAGCGATCAAAAACTGAACTTGTTTCGACCAATAGCTTCACACTTCACATGACATTAAGGCATTTCACCTTGAAATCAATATACAGTAACAGAAAAGAATTAAACTGAGCAGAGAACAGCAGAAGCCACAGCTACTAATGAATTAGTAGATCAGTCTATTTTACCTTTGTGCATGCCATTTTATTTTTACAGAATTTATTAGCCTACTGCAAACGACAGGATTTTGTGTCAAAACATTTGTTTTTGGAAGATAATTTGTATGCCGCACTATGAAAATAAGTAACAAAACTAAAAATTCAAAATGAAAAGAAAATATTCTCTATTTCCTAGTGGACAAATCAACATTATTAAAAACAGAAGAGAACAGAAAGCTGCAGCACTCAGACTATGCAGATGTTACAAAAAGGTCATATATGGGTTAGTCCCAGCCTCAGTGTGGTTCTCATACTGCCCTGGGCTCAGCGAGGCCAACACAGGATGCCCGAACTCAGCTACACTCTCCCTTCATCGTCAATGCCTTTTCCCCTGTCTGTCCATCAGTCTGTCTCTCCCTCTCTCTATTTTTGTGTCTGTGTAGACCCAAAAATGTAGGCTAATGCCCTGCAGAACTGACAGATTAAATGCCAATCCCCAGGTTTCTACCAAAACCAGCCGAAGGCATCAAGCTCTCTCTCTGTGTATACACATGTGTGTGTCGATATCCTGCACTTGTCCGTGTGTGTGTGTGTGTGTGTGTGTGTGTGCGTGCGTGCGTGCGTCCGTGCGTGCGTGCGTGCGTGCGTGCGTGCGTGCGTCCGTGTCCAGCCAGACACAAATTCCTGCCTGTGTGTCTGCTGTACTGGTTGAACACAGACATAAAACAACTGCCCTTAGTAAACAGCTCTAAAGGTCACTGCAGATATTTCAGATTGTTTATACCTCGTCGTCATGTCCTCATGAAAAGGAAACATTTCTGGCCTTAATGTCAGTCACTTCTGTGTATCAGTTCATTTGAAACAGAATGCCGGGGAGACCTGTAAGGCACTTCCATATATTATAAGTGCTTTTAGAGGAAAATGCATCAGAGTTTTGACAAATATTTATGAACACATAAGTCATGGATTTGTGGTTTTCAGGCAGTCATTTTCTGTCCCATTATTAAAATCAGTAGGTCACTTATTTGACACTGAATTTCAACATGGGGATGTAGTGGTTAGTGCTGCCACCTCACAGAGTATCTGAGTTTGAATCCACCAGCCAGCCAGCTGGGGTACTTCTATGAGGAGTTTGTATCTTTTCCCTGTGCTTGCGTGGGTTTTCTCAGGGTACTCTGGCTTCCTCCCATAGTCCAAAGGCATGCAAAAGGGGTTAGGCTGATTGGAGATTATAAATTTGAATGCGAATATGAATGGTTGTCTGTCTCTCTGTGTTGTCCCTGCAATGGACTGGCGATATGTCTAGGGTGTACCCAGCACTTCATCCTATGTCAGCTGGGGTAGGCTCCGTGACCCTGAACTGGATAAGCCTAAGAAAACTGATGGATTTTTTTTTTGTTGTTTTTGTTTTTAAATTTACAATAACCTGACTGGAATGTGTCCTCACAAAATAAAGTCTCATCTGTTCTTTTAAAATGATAGTAAATAATACTGAAATATACTAAAATAAACAAACACACTGTGTTCTTAGATAGTATTTACACCACCATAACTAAGACCCAATTTGATATAGCATAGCTGTGAAGCACTTTTAGCTCCACTTTCCAATCTGCTTTTGGCAACATATGGTCTACAATTAATAGCTCTCAACTTGTACAGAAACTTCTGCCAAGATAACACTGATGTAGATTGTCCTGTAGCCAAAGGGTTATAATACACAGTCACACCCAGCCTACACATCTGTTATAAATACACAGTATAAGCACACTACATATACACTTTGGACTTCGCCCAAGAGTTCATTTTGTGATGCGGGCCCATTTTCAATTAACATTAATGTTTTTTCTCTCTTATGGTCGATTCATAAATATTAAAATTCTTTTGAAATGAATGTAAATATAATATGGGAATTGGTGTATTTGGAAAACAGGAGTATAGAGCTCTGAGCTGGTTTCTAATTCGTTAAGCATACATTCCCCTGATCATACTAATTAGCAGAAACAGCCAAGTGGAGAAATCCAACACACACAGATATACACACAGATATACACACACACACACAAACAGTTTAATTGTGTGGTGTTGGGCAACTATTTCTTTAATATATTCTGCTTTCATTGATTTGTGAGGTCTCTGACATTAAATTACACTTTAGATTTCGGGATTAAAATGCACACACGCATGTCCAAATATCCATACTAACTGACTTTTTAGCATTCAGAAGCTGCTGTATTAGCAGTTTATGCTACTAAGTTCCTGATGCTGAAGTCCTGCAGGAGGAGCAAACAGCAGGGCAGAGTAGACTTAAAGGAATCTGGAAGGTATCCAATCTCTCCCTGCATGCTGACCAAAATGAGACAGACAAGCTTAAATTGAAAATGCTGAGGGCAACCATACAGCTAGTAGTACAACACCACTGAAAGCAATTATTAAGCTAACAAATTCTGTGCTGGGATTTGATATAATCTTAATTATAATCAGCACAGAACAAATTCTGAACCTCTCATAGGTATCCTTGAGCAGCACACATTTTGTCGACACTCACTATAGATTTAACCTAAATGGATTTGTGTGCACACTCACACAAGCACAGTGCAGACTCAAAAGAAACCTCATGCATATCTGATAGCATTCTCTCAAAGGGAAACCCTTCACACCAGACACACACAGCACTCATACACAAGCTGCCTGGGCATTCATCCACCTGACAACCCTCATACACATATGCACATTTTCAGCTCCTTATCGCACACACACTTGGCATGGATACCAGCTAAGCCCCAGTTCTCCAGAGGTAATAAACCATCTTTTCACTGTGTCTTTCCAAACCACCACAGAAGACTGCTGAAAGCTCCTGTGCTTTGGTTTTAAACCCCTCAGCTCATTTACTGTTACACTTGTTACTTATGTGACCGCAGTAATTTGTGTGTTTATGTGCTCATGTTCATTTGGCTTTTTCTTCATACACACTGCAGTGCACTGCTATATCATAATTTACTGTCACATTTACCTATTTAACTCCATTTATCTATTTTTAATAAACAATTAATAAAGGTATGTAAACTTGTGCCCCATTTAATTAAGAACATGTTCAATTTTTACTTTTACATAAAAATCTATACTCTAGTTATCTTCCACCTTAAATGGAAGACAAAAAAACAAACCACTTACCTCTGACAGTAACAATTTTTAAGCAACCAGAACGTCAGTGGCCTAATAGCTCATCCAGCTCACGATCCATCACAATTTATAGATTATTTTGAAGGTAGTAGGGTACAGAAAGAAACTGAAACTTTCTTGTCATTGGTTGGCTATATTGAACAAACTAATGAGAATTAAAATCCACTGGGAAGTCAAGGAGGGCGACATTGCATTGTCGTTCCTCCACCAAACTTTACTGCTGGCACAATACAGCAGGCAGGTAACATTCTCCTGACTCATCCATCAGGCTTCTAGATAGAGAAGTGGAATTTGTCACCACAGAGCATGTTTCCACTGCTATAGAGTCCAGTGGCAGCATGCTTTAAACTACACCATCAGATGCTTGGCATTGTGCTTGGTGAGGCTTGCATGCAGCTGCTCGACCATGGAAACACATGCCATGAAGCTCCCGTAACACAGTTTTTGTGCTGATGTCAGAGGAGGTTTGGAACTACTGAGTCAGCAGACCATTGGCCATTTTTTCACACTGTGCCTCAACACTCTGCAACCCCGCTCTGTAACTTTACATGGCCCGCCACATTGTGGCTGAGTTGCATTGGTTCTGGAACATGTCCACTTTGTAACAATACAGCTTATAACTGATTGTGGAATATCTAGGAGGGAAGAAATTTCATCAACTGACTTGTTTGTAAAGGCAGATTGTCTTTAAAAATATAAAACATAAGTACCTGACTTGAATGATTAAGAGGTGTGGCCAAAAACTATTGTCTATATCATGTATTATGATGGGAGTCAAGGATAAAAGGTACCTTATGAGAACACTGCATATAATATTTTAAACTAAATGTAAAATATTGAATAATACAGGCATTATAATACCTCCAAAAATGTTGCCCCTGCCCATGCAAAAGCATGTGTGAAGTCTAAGTGTGAGTGTGTGGTACCAGGAGGTGCAGGCATAACGGCCAGCGTGTGACTGAGCACGAGGCAGCCCGTGTGCCTGTCTCCTCCTCTCATTTTTTTCCTCTCTCTGTCGATCATATGAAGAGAAGGCAAAGAAAAAAAATGAAAGCTTGGAAAAAAAGGAAATGACATGTGGGCATTTGGATTCTGTCAGATCCTGTACCCCCTCATTTTGTGTCTCCATCCTGCATTTCTCAAGTGATGAAAAGCAGAAAAACTTTCCAATTCCTTCTGTGTGTGTGTGTGTGTGTGTGTGTGTGCGCGTGCATATTTGTGTCCTTCCCTGTGAATAGAGCATTAATTGCATTAGCATTGCAGCTGGGTGATTTCCAGTCTAAGAAAAAACTCCAGCATCAACAAGGAAAACATTTCAAAGTCCTGAAGTGTGTTATTATTTTGTGCATTTCAATTGGCAAATTCTTTGCATAAAAAAAAGGCATAACAAAAGGAATGGAAGAAAACTGAGCATCAGAAGACGGCTGGAGCGGAAAGACATGAAGATTGCACTGATCAGGTTGGCAAAGTAAAACTGTTCACCCCTCAAAATATCGCCTTGTTAGAAGGTATTCAATTTTGATGATTCATTCCAAAACACAAAATATGACCAACAATGAACTGCAGCTTGTCTTTATTTTCCATTTAAGCTAACTAGGGCTGTCCCAAATATCTTTTGGGGGACCCAGAGCTTCAGTTAAAAGGTGTCCAGCATTTCAGTTGGTGTGCTATGCCATGTGCGTCTCTGTGTGTGTAGAATGTACTGAGGGAAGTAAAGCTATTTTTAAAGGTTCTTTGTCACTTTACCATGACGTCATGAGTAATGTCTGAGTAACACAAAATTCTTTAAAGACAGTGCCTCTTTCTCCCCTTTCTGAACACTGTCCTGTTCGTTCTTACTGCTGAGACACATGCCAAAAACCCATTTGGAGCCAGGGTTTTTGTTTTTTGTTTTGTTTTTTGTTGTTTTTTTTTTAAAGAAAGAAAAAAATTATATCCAATTTGAAGTAGGTTATGCAATTTTTGGTTATGGGCACAATTCATTCTATAAGCCAATGGTGCTCTTTTGGACTGGAGCAGCAGAGGCCAGTGCAAAAGTGCGTTAACCTGCATTTCCTCAAGAGGCCCCAAGAGAGAGGCTCAAGAGTACTATTAATTTCACACAACTAACTTAATGTTTAACAAGGATCATTAATTCCACTTTACCCCCTCACACAGGCACAGTTAAAGCTGCATCCATTAATACCCAATGCTTTAACAGCAAATATGTTTACTTTTAATTTTTTGGGATTTGGGTTCTCACTCGAAGTGAACCTTAAAACCTTTTGCAGCAAAATCCAAGTTCTGAGTATCAATCATAAACACATACCCACCAGGTGTGTGTGTCCCTGATGAAGGGAAAATAATCAAAATGCAAAACAGTTTTGCTTAATTTGTCTGTGTTTATGCAAATATGTGTATGTGTGTGTGCCACTGACAGGGACCAATAGAACAGTGAGTTGCTGGAAATTGACACAGGGCAGAAGGCTTTCTGTCCCCCACCCACCGACCCCTTACCAAAAGAAGAAGTGCACACGATGATGTTATTAAGTTGTCTTATAGTGGACACTGCAAAACTAAGGGTTAGGGTATGATTTTCAGATCATGTAGAATACCACCCAGGATTTTTATCTAGTTTCGACTAAAATGAAAAGCTCCTTTTGACAAGCAACATAAAATGACAAGAAGTATATTGCGTGTGTGTGTGTGCGTGTGTGCGTGCGTGCGTGCGTGCGTGTGTGTGTCTTGTTTTTTCAGTACTTGATTGAGTTTCTGAAGTGGTCCTCTGCAGGGTTTTTCACAGTGCAGCTGTTGAGCAACCACAGGTCTGCTTCTGCTGGGTCATCTATAAACAAAGAGAGAAAATGCACTTATTTTTTCGGGGGGAAGCAAAAAATGACTTTAAAATGTTAAGAATGCCTCAGATCAAGTCAAAACATAATTGCAAAAAATATATCATGCGTGATTCAAAGCACGAAACACATGGCATCTGAAACAGTGAAGAACTGCTTATTTTGGCTCTGGCGGAGTTCCTTTGTGTCTGAAACCTACAATGAGTCAGCTTGGACTCAAAATGATCCAATATGCATCAGTAATTTTAAAACCATCTGTAAATCCCCACTTAGACTAGAAACAGAGAACACTGTGAACCTTGAGAACAGTTTCTGTGACAAAACCAGCTTGCTTCAAATGCCCATTCAGCATTCTTTTGCACTTTTGACATCCATTTAAGATTGCCTATAACAAACCCACTATCCAGGTAAATTTTCAATACTGAAACTTCTTATCAATTACCAGAGATGCTTCAGAGGTTCAATTACTGGACATAATTCACCAGAAAAATGAATGTTTAAACGAACACCTAAGTTCTCAACACTCAAAAACAGGCCAATTGGCAGCACGAGCTACTTAAACTAAAATGGTAATTTAAACATGTTTAATCAGCATGTGTATACACACACACACACACACACAGAGTGCTTTTTGCTCTTGATGGTGGCTGTCTTAGCATGGCACTGCAAGGAGAGCTGTCACACACAGATTTGGAGGGGAGTTATGGCACGTTGGCGGTGGGGAGCCAGAAGCCTCCTCCTTTATGCCACATTAAACATTAAACCAGATATTTCAGGGATTGTACTTCCCTGCTGCAGTCAAGCATACACACACACACACATCCACGCACACACACAGTATCAACTGCTCTGATACACAGTGCTTTATGCAAGTTCAAAGGCAACTTGAATGTGAATAAAGGGTAGATTACTAAATACACCATACCTTAGATGAACTGTTTTGCTCAATCTCCTGCTCACAACAAAAAGACATTTAAAAAAACCAACCCACTCAGTATTTCTGGACTAATGGCAAACCACTATAAAACAACTATTAAATTATTCATAATAACACACAAATAAATTCAAATGTCTTTTCACTTTCATTAACATGGTGAACTGTTGAACTGTGTTCAGCATTTTAACCTCTTCATCATGCGGCCTATTTTTTCAGACTCCTGTCTGAAATGACTTATCCAAAGTAAACAGTGTATCTTCACAACTACAAGGACTGTATGTAGAATCTTGGTCTCAAAGGAAAGCTAAGACATGTGATATTACTACAGAAGTAGTACAGAATCAAGATATGTGTTACTGTGTCAGAGTATATTCACATGGAACAAAATAGAAAATTTAAAATTCTTATCGCCACCTAAAAAAACTACCTTAAAATCATAGGACAGTAGTCCAGCTCATCTGGGAATTAATAAACTAATATCTGATGAGGTACTGTGCAAATGTGCATGCTAAAAAGTGAACCTGAGCTGGGCTGTGCAGAGACCTCTAAAGGGGCAGGTGCTCAAAGTAAAAACATTTTTTTAAAAACTCTCTGCAAAGGAGCACATTATTTAACTGTGGGTCATGCAGTGACATCATATGACAGACTGGGGGGTGACAGGTCATTTATTATGATCTATTAATAATTAATAATAATAAATGTTCTTGTGAAGAGCTTACAGGAAGGCCTGCTCCACAAAAAAAGCTTGACAAAAGGGCACTTTGGGGGTCAAGAGGTAAAAGGGAAAGATGCTCCAGCCCCCTTGGTGGGGGACAGCAGGTTATTTCAAACTAACAGAGTCACAGGAGTAGACATAAGCAGCCTTTTGTCATGGTGGAATATACCACAAAGCAGCAAAGGTAAGACATACTTCATGCCAATACTTCTGAATAAATGAGATACAGAAAACTGAACCATCACAACAAATTTGAAACACAGATTTTAATACAGCTGGCACACAGAAAACACCCTATCTTCAAAATCAACAAATATAGCAGTTTGAGGTTTGAGCTTCGGGTCTGTTCGCTGACTGGATCTGACAGTAAGTTTGACTAAATGTTGTCTCATAAAAAACAGACAAAGTAACCTTCTAAAAACACTAAATATGACTCACGATGATAGAGCGTGAGTCATGAGGATGGTTTGGGTTTTGCTTTTTTTGTTGGGTAGGCTCAATTGTTTTAGGACAAAATTATTAATAGAAATACCAGAAATAATGAGTAATCTTAAAGCTACAAATACGCATATTTATATTAGTGATTGGGAAATGAATAACTGCGAGAGCGAGAGCGAGAGAGAGAGAGCACCTGAATAAGTTCAGCTGGGTAAGGCTCTAATTATGCCTACATTTATTTGTCAGGCAACCAAAACACACACACACACACACACACACACACACACACACACACACACACACCCCTACAGTAAGAGTGGTCTCAGCTGTTTGGTTGCTTTCTCCTGTCTGTCTCAAGGGAGGCTTTCCAGACCAACAATAACAAGCTCTCCATCAATTCAACAGACACAGACACAGACACACACACACACAAACACACAAAAGATGGGCACACACATCTGCAAAACAATCCTAGCTACAGAATAAGCACAAGTGGCAAGAAGAGATATAACCTACACTTTAAGAAAAATCATATTTCAAAAATACTATTCTATTCTCATCTACTCTATTGCAAAGAGTTGTAAGGGTAACAGACCACTATTTGGATCAGGTGATTAAAAATATAACTAATTTTAAAGAATGATAAACTAAAATTAGCAATAAAATCAAAGTGCCCACAATTCTGCTGAACGTAAAAAAATGCAGACAACTGTACATGGACCTGATTATAGAAGCAGTGCCTTGTAGCTCAAAGCTAACGTACAAAGGCACATTTAAATGACATCACATGATATTTAAGGTCAGATAACACTTTATTGTGCTGTATTTTTGGAAAATGGAAGCAGTTTCTAACAAAGCCATTACAGAGAGGGCACAGAAAGAGCAGCTTATTAACAGAGCAATGACAATTGCTGTCACATTCTCAGTGACAGCAGCTTTTGCTTCGTTTTTCCAATTTAAAACTAAATGAAAACTTAGCAAGACATGTGACAAAAATATACAGACCTAGCTATCACAAGCAGCAAACCAGACTTAGATCTGCAGTGGTTATTATTATATTAATGATTTGAAATGTAAAAGATGCCAAGATTGTCAATCCAGCCATGAATTTACTTAACCATTTTTCCAATTCAGTATTGAGGAGGAGGCTAGAGCATAACCTAACTGTCATGGGGCAGGAGTCAGAAGTGACCTCACCTGCCTATTGCAGGGCTTACACAGTGACAAAGGCAACCAATCATTTCAGTCACCTACAGCCATTTTGGAATGACCAGTTAACAGTGGGAGGAAGCTGGGACAAACCTACGCTGACACAGCAAAAACATGCAGACAGAATGATCCCTGCCAGCTGGTGGATTTGAACCCAGAACCTGCTTGCTGTACGGCAACAGTGCTAACTACCGCTCCGATGTGCTGCCATGCAAGATTGTGTACTATAAAATAAGGTTTAATTTACTTACAAATTAAAAGAAGGCACCGATAAGGCTTTTGATTGTTTCCCCAAAGCAGCTGGGAACTTTACTTTATGAACTGTGGATCATTCAGCATGACATTAAACGTGTTGAAATAAACATTAGGTCACACAAAACACTGTCCACTGATGGTTTGGCTTGGATTTTTTTTTTTAGTAAACATGTTACAGTATTAAAATATGGGTCAGTATGCCTGTGTCTTTTCCTCTTTACATCTAACGTGGCACAGCTATGGACTTGTTTTTTACAGTGCTTTTCTAATCTAACCAATCTTAATCTTAGCACACTCAAAGCACTTAAGTGTGTGAAAGAGGCCTCAGTTTGACCTTCATTTACTTATCATTTAAGTTCCAATAAATTACGACCACATGAAGAAATGCTGTTACTGGAAAATCTTTGGAATTTCCAATTTGCATAAAATTTGCATGGGCACAGGGGTGCAGCCAATGGCACAGGAGAAATTTGGTTATCTTTTTTGCCTGCCACGCCATGAGAATGTATTGAAACAGAAAGTGCACAAAAACTGTTGACTTATCTCATAAAGAAAAGGCAGACATTCATCCTGATGTGTGTGTTTGTGTGTGTGTGTGTGTGTGTGTGTGGGTGTGTGTGTCTACCAGTAAAATAATTCTGTCCTAACCCTGTATTGAACAGTATAAATGGTGATTTTACTATCCCCACTAAGGTGTGATTAATAGGCACTATTATAAAATATGGACTATTATAAGACAAATACTGTGCAAGTCATTCATTCAAAAAAAAAAAAAAAACCACACATGGAACAATGATCAAAAAACTATACCTTCAACACAGCACATCCACAGAACAGTTTATTAGGGATAATTTTCGTGATCCAAATATATTCATATTCAAATATACTACATATATTTATTTATTTGATTTTATAAGAGAGACAGAGCATGTCAAAATGAACGTATTTCACTTGGTCTGCAGCCCATAGATGAAAAGCCTCTTTTATATTTTGTCCAGTGTAAGAAATGCATTCCATTTGACCACAACAGATTGATGTGTTTGGGTTATGTGTTTGTGAGTTTCTCCAATAATATAAAAAATTGTACCAATCCCAAATTGTTGACCCCACTTTATAGAAAAAGAAATTGACCTGTGTGCACACGTGTGCGAAGCTTGGTTTCGATTTGTTTGTATGTGCATGGAGGTATTGTATGTCTATAGAGGGAAGTACTATCACATTTTTTTTCCTAAACATTCCCACTGACTGGCACAAATGATTAAATCTAATCCTGTGTATGCCTGTATCTGTGTGTATTTCGCTCACCCTAAATTCACCCTGAAACCAAATCATACCAGAGAGACAGGGATATTGGAAATGCAGCACCTGTGGTCAGTGTGTGTACACATACACACAGGGTCATGCATAACACATTTCAATCACACTACTCCCTATGGAGATGAGGGAGAGTTTTGGGAGCAGGTGCATTCATCAAATAAGGATGGGTAAAAAAAACAGACAAAACACAGACAAACTAAGTGCAAGTTATTGCTGTTACTGTACAAAAGGATCAAAGCTACATAGGACAGACACAGAAGAGAAAGGGGTTGAAAGAGTGTATGGAGATAGGTGATAATATACCCAAGTTTGCTGTAAAAACAAAAAATACAATGAACGTGATTAGAAAAAGAGCCAGAGTCACTACCCAAATATGATGCAAAAAATATTCTTATAGTTTTAAAATCTTGTGAAAAATATCCACTTTTCATATCTAACATGTTTTGTGTACATGCCCCATTTGCGTGTTCACCTTCACACTTAAGTATTTTGCTTCACAAATAGTACAAAATGATATATTCTGCTGCATTTGCACATGAATGTGTTTCTTTTTGATTTACCCACAGGTGTATGCAGCACCCCACGAAGAAACAGACATTAGGCTCAGCTGCAGGGTCAGAAAGCAGAGAAATACAAAAACAAAAACAGGCAGAATGGGAATAAGGTAATTTCCAATGCTCCCATGCACCTACTGTATGCAGATGTGCCAATTTACAAATGAAAAATGTAAAATAAAATTCAGCTGAGCTGTTTACCGTAACAGTTGTTTTCCACACTTAAATGAGGAAGTCTGTGACACTGTCTAATTTTTTTAAAGTCATATTTTCCTATTAGGTGCAATTTATCTTTGTACAAAATAATACAAATATAAATACATAAAATATTTAAATTATTTAATCTTCCACTACAGATATTACTTTACAGGCATACTAACCATAATGAAAACCAAGGGATCTCAAATTACTGATGACTGAGTGCTAATCTCAGGAGCAAGCACATGACTGAGGGCTGCACACACTTTTTCTTTAGTGTTTACTGTATAGTGTGCCTTTAAAAAGGACAGTTCATGTTAGTAATTTTTAACCATTAGTAAGGTGGCTGTTATATTCTTGGTCACCTTTATTGGTCAGTGCTATGGAGATCTAGTCTGACATAGTGGTGTCAACAGAAGAAGCTCAAATTGAAGGGAAGTGCTATAATAGTCCCATTCTGCTCCACCACTTTATAGTATAACATGAAAGGGCTGACACTGGCCTGTAGGCCATGTTTTGAAAATCTTGGCTGTAAAGGATAAATTCTGAATTCCAATCACTATACTGCAAATAAAGGTATGCGCTTATAATATTTGAACCTGCTCATTTTCCAGTTACAGATTAACAGGTTTTATACCTTTGTAATATTTCTGTAATAACAGGAATGTTGTTTTCAAAATGATGAATGTGAAAAAGGTGAAAAGGTTGAAGGTAAAGGTAGCATGCAGGTAATTACTTTACAAGACAATGTGTTTCTCTTTGTTGATGATGACCTATACAACATGAGAACAAGTACTGCTGGACTAACAGAAACTCTTGATGAATTTGATTTTATTTTCCCTCTTTTGGCTTACATTTACACTGACCCTGACAGTCATAGATGTAGTATTCATTTATTTTCAGTTGTGTGACTAGCACAGAGGCTAAGGACAAAACAATTCTTCAACATGCCAACCAACATTCCATAGTACTATAGCACAGGCCTGTCAATTTTCTGCTAGTTTGAAACACTGAATTGTTATAATACCTGTAAAAAGTAAAAAGTATTGAAACAAACAGCAGCTGTAGGGGCCCAGACCTGAAAAAGTAAACCCCCTTCAATTATAAGTTTTTAAGCATCAGGACATAAAAAAATCTTTTTAACATGTCTTAAAAGCATAAATACGACCTCAGACAACACATGACAGATTACAGTGTCATTATTTAACAAAAATGAAGCCGAAATGGTGAAACCATGTGTTGGAAAAACTAAGTATCATACATGATTCAATAGCTTGTAGAACCACCTTTAACAGCAATAACTTGAAGCAACTGTTTTTGTATAACTATCAGTCTCTCACATCATTATGGAGGAATTCCACTCTTTATAACACTAGAGTTTGATTGGGCAATTGCAACACTTTGATTTTTTTTTAATTGTTTAGCCAATGTGTTGCAGATTTGCTGGTGTGTTTGGGTTCATTTTCATGTTCTATGATCTAATTTGGGCCAAGCTTTAGCTGTCAGACAGATGGCCTCACATTTGATTCTAGAACACTTTAGTATACAGAGGAGTTTATGGATGACTCAGTGACTGCAACGTATCCAGGTCCCAAGTTTGCATTTGCTGATGATCAATTAAACAAGTGCATTTATATGGAAACTGTAGGGGTGTATGCAAATTTCCACACACTGCTTCTGTATTTTGGCTTAGTTATTGTTAAATAAATGATGACAATGTGTAATATGTCATTTACCTAATTACAAGACAAGCTAGGGTTTTTTAAATTATATTCTGATACCTTAAATACCTACAAAATGTATTCACCCCCTTTGGATTTTTCACCCTTTTACTGCTTTAATAATTGAAATCATGGTCAATATAATTTGACTTTTTGACAAGAATGTGCAAAAAAAAACATTTGTCATGTCACAGTGAAAACAGGGTTTTACAAACGAATATCAATTAATTGAAGATATCAATCATATAAACCAGCTACGGGGCCCACAAGCCAGTGTAGTCCTAGTGCCGGTCCCAAGCCCGGGTCAATGGTGAGGGTTGCGTCAGGAAGGGCATCCGGCATAAAAACTTTGCCAAATCAAATATGCGGATTCATAACACGACTTCCATACCGGATCGGTCGCGGCCCGGGTTAACAACGACCACCTCCGGTGCCGTTAGCCAACAGGGTGCCGGTGGAAACTATGCTACTGTTGGCCGAAGACCAAGGAGGAGGGGGGGGGGAAAGCGTGTTAGGAGACAGAGAGAGAGAAGGAAAA
>VUQH01009802.1:0-17898 GCA_015106775.1 Etroplus canarensis
CTTCTGATCCTTATAGAAACCCATCTCCTGGTGGTTGATCACGCAGTACACATTGTGCCACGACCTGCAGGGACACAGCAGGAGTCAGACCATCAGTCAGCACGGCTTTACAGAGACCTAACCTTCATCTGACAACAAACTGGATCCCAAGATCAATGTTCTTCTTGAGTTCTCTCAGCGTGCATCTGCAGAGAACCCCTCAGTGAGCTCACCTGTTTGAAGCCTTCTTGTTGTGCCCCTCCCACTCATGTTTGCGGTGCAGGAAGCCATCCATCTGAGACGAGGGAGCGTCTTGTTGGGTTTTGGCTGGCAGGGTCGCTGCCTGGCTGGCCTTGGCCTTGCGAGAAGCCCCGGGAGACCCCGCGGGGCTGGGTTCCGTCACCCCGTTCAGCACTTCAGCCCCGTCAACGTTCTCCTGAATTCAGAAGAAAGAGAGAAGAATCAGAGGAGGATTTCCCAAAGACGTTTCTCTGAGACGAACAGAAGCCGTGAATCAGAATTATCAGAGCTGCAGCATGCAGAGCAGAGATTTACAGGCCGTGCAGATGCTTTAAAATGTCCTCATGTTGCTTTGTAGGGTTCTCCTGAATCTATGCTCAAGACCAAGGACTGCAGCGTCATAAGAACCTTTGCTCACCTCATGTAAAACATCTAAAACCAAACTTTTGAGAGGAAACAATACAACAGGTAAACCAAGCAGGAAACCACCATGTCCACCATGTCCTAAACAAGACCAAGTGAAGCTGCAGCTCCCATTATCCAGCTCTACCCAGTCACACTGTGATGCCTTTAAGCTTCCACTACGTTCACAGCAGAACACATTATATGCCCCAAAGAAGGAGCACTAAATGCCCCAGAATAACTGCAAGAATTGAAACAAAAATAAGCACATTTATGAAAACCGGTGGTGTACTTGGGCATTCGCTACTTGGGGCTCTGAGGTTTCAGGGTCCCATTTTGACCAACTGGACATTAAAGGGGACCCATTCTGCTTTTCCCTAATTCATGTCACATCTCCTGTTCCAGTGGTGGAAGTTCATATCAAACATGACCAGAGTTTCAAATAATGAGGTCAGTGTGCACAAATGAAGCTTTAGACTGTTCTGTACACTCAGCTTCACACAGTTTTTTTTTTTCCAACTCTTGGATCTGCATGACATCATAGAGAAGAGATGCCCCACCCACCTGTTGTTCAAACTGTCCTTTTAGGAGGGGCAGCCAATCAGAGGAAGGTTGGTTTAACTGGAGGTTGGCTTTATAGAGGGAGGACCTAAACTGGCCTGTTTCAGACAGGTTGTGAAGAATCAATCCTGCAAAGCTACTCTGGTACAGTCCAGGAGCCATCATAAGGGCATGGAAATGAGCAGAAAAGTTCCATTTTAATGGTTTGGTCCTAAACTTTGACCTCTATTAAGGCTGCAACTGAACATTTCATGCATTACATGTTAGAAAACAAACTTCTGCCCAATTATCTGCTTAAAAGATCCAAAGACATTTGTTTTACTGCAATAAATGACAACAAATGGAAAACTTCGACTTTTTCCTTGAAAAATATCCTGCTTTACTGAACTGATTATAAAAACAAGCTAGAGATAAACCAGATAAACTTGTGTGTTGCAGATACCCAACTGTATTTTAATGACAAAATATAAATCGTAATAGAGTAACCATCTGATAAACAAATGCCAATTTTGTTTGCATGTATGCATCGTGAACGTCATAAAGATGAACCTGAAGTTACCAACCTTCCTACCTCTGAGCTCATCTACCACAACAATCCAAACAACACAAACTGATCTAGACTACAAATTCATCAATCAGGCAGCGAACATCAGCTAGACCAGCCTTATTAAGATAGATTAAGCTGTTATTTTTAGCGCTGTATTATTCAGTGTGAGCTGAGCTGGATTCCAGTAGTGATTAGAAAAAGATTTGCATTGTATATTATCACAGAGTACAACATGCGCTGATCACACATTTTACAACATGCACAATCCCAACACCACTCCAGAACACACGACATGGTGGAGAGTGTGAAGAGAGACGAGGAGAGGGAGAAGCCAGCAGAGGGAAGAATAAAAAACACAAAAAAATCTCAAACAATTATCCACAAAATTGCTTGGAAGTCATTACTGAGCATCATTATTGGTGAGGGGAGAATGCGATTGGCCTAGTATCAAAACAGATTTGACTCTTTCCACACCACACCCACTCCAACCGGATGCTTATTACCCTGTTACTGAGCTCTTCAAGGGATGGACGAATGGACAGTTCAGAGGCCGGACTGATCCTGGACCGATCCAGGGAGCTTTAACTGAAGGGCTGCAAGGGCTGGACCGACGCTGGGAGCTTTCAGTTAGAACTCATAAAGAGTTAAACTGATCCTGGGAGCTTTTATTATTTTAATTTTAATAGTGAGAGCTTTTACTTAAAGGTTCGTAGATCTTGTTGGGGCTTCCAAGGAATTCTTACTAAAGAACAGTCAAGGTTTGGACCGGATGTAGGAGCCTAACAAGATTTTCAAATATTCTTATGACCTTAAGATCGATTTTTTACTACTTTAATCTATATTTAACAGCCTTTCCTGAGAGCTTTTACTTAATGCAAAGACCATTTCTGAATTACCCTGTACTGTTTCAGTGTTTTGTCCATCTAGTTCAGCTCTGAATATTCCCATATAGTTTCAGCGCTTTGTTCATCAAATATAGACCAGTTCTTAGGTCTTGTTAGGGCTTGGGGCAATCCTAGGAACTCTTACTGAAGGACAGTCAATGTTTGTACCAGATTTAGGAGCCCCAACTTAAGATTTTCAAACCACCTTGCAACCTTAAGGTAAATTTTTACTACTTTTGTATGTATTAAGGAAACCAGTCTATGCTGAGAGCTTCTACTTAAAGCCTGGTAAAAATCTAGACCAGTTCTGAATGTTCTTGTACAGTTTCACTGTTTCCTTCATCAAATACTAGACAAGTTCTTAGAAGTTCTTAGGTCTTTTTAGGGCTTGGAGCAATCCTAGAAACTCTTACTCAAGGACAATCCAAGTTTGGATCAGATGTTGGAGCTCAAATGTAAGATTTCCTAACATTCTCGCTATCTTATGACCAATCTGAACTACTTTTATCTATATTTAGGACAGGAGCCTTTACATAGAGCTTTAACTTAAGACCAGTTTTGAATGTTCCCATACAGTTTCAGCGTTTTGTCCATCAAACACTAGACCAGGTCTAAGTTCTAAGAGGTTTTTAGGTCTTAGGGCTAGGAGCATTTCTAAGAAGTCCTGCTGAAGGGCAATTAAAGCTTGGACCAGCTATAGAAGCTCTATCTTAAAATTTTCAAACATGTTTGCAACCTTAAGATACATTTTTATTGTTTTCATTTACATTTAGGAGAGCAAGGTTTCCTGAGAGCTTTGATGTTAAAACTAGACCAGTTCTGAGTGTTCATGTACAGTTTCAGTGTTTTGTTTGTGAAATATAGACCAGTTCTTACAGGCTATTAAGTCTCGTTGGAGCTGGACCAGATGAAAGAGCTACAACTTATATCTCTTGCTACCTTAAGAGCAATTCTTAAAACTTTCATTTATATTTAGGGCAGCATATAAATCATCTAATAGTTATAAATCATTATGTACAGTTTCAGTCTTTTTTCTGTGCAACACTAGACCCATTCAAAGAGGTTCTTAGGTCTTGGAAGACCCTAGGAACTTCTACTGAAAGGCAATCGAAGCTTGGACCAGATGGAGGAGCTACATGTTATGATATTCAAACATTCTTCCAACCTTAAGATAATTTTTTTTCTTTCCCAAGACCATTTACTGAATGAGTGATGGGCTAAACCACTCCCAATGACCATTTTATCACCTAGAAATAGTCTGTGTGAAGCTTTCATTAACTTGTTGGAATCTGAAGCTTCTGCCTGATAAAATTCATGTTTCTAGTTGGAATAAAACTTCTGCTTAGGAAATTGTACCATTACAGTAAAACTTGAGCACAACCTAATTTCCACAATAAACCTCTTCATTTTTGCCTTATAAATATTTTTCTTTTACATAAAAGCTTATTTTTGGCAACTTAATGGATATGATTTTATACCCTGATTTAGTAACAAACTAATTTTAGAACAATTTTCTGCCAAATTGGAGCTATCCAACTGAAGTGGCCTACCTGAGTTCACTTTACTATTTTTTCGTCTTTTCTTTCAGTTCACAGTAGCAATGCTACCTTTATAATTGCTTAGAGTGACCTTAAATTCATTGGAAAAACCAAATGGTCAGCAGGGCAAATTATTTAAACAGTAAGAGGATAAAAGTTTCTGTAAAATGCATTGTCTACCCAGTTTTATCCCTAATCTAACTGTCCTTTGTACACGTAGCAGGTATAGTTAAAGATGAACAGTTTAAACCATGCCCAATGTCTTTCTAATGCACATCAGACTGGCAGAAAATGAATTCAACCGTCTGCCCTCCTATTCCACAAGAGTTTGTGACTGAAAAGACGAGGATTACTCTCTGAAACTCCTCTTCAACTTTAAACCAATAAAAAATGTCTGACTCACTTGAGCTTTTGGTTGACTTTGATCCACACTAACTACCTACATTCATACTTACAGTTCAAGAAAAGCCCCAGGATGAAAACTGAAGAACATGAGATGCAGAAACATAACAGGAGATCCAACTGAAATGCTAATGATGGTGGCAGCATGCAACAAAAACATCAGCACTGTACATGGAGAGAGAGAGGTGGAAACTATGCATGGATAACACATAGACTGGTTGGTTCTGATGGGGTTTATTGAGGAATGTGTGTTAGTCGGGGAATGACCGAAGGAGCTGGATGGACATGCAAAAAGACACCATGAAGAGAAACGAAGAAATGATAACAGTCAACCATAAAAACAACCGACAGGAAACGGTGTCACAGTGATACAACACCAGAGCTAAATAAATATGAGGAGTGGAGGGGTGGGCCGTGAAACCAAGTGGGCCACTTTACTAGGTACAGCACTGCTATGAGTCAGTGTTCAACGTAACACTTTTTGCCCCATACTTAATATATTTTATGTTTAATCCATTAGAATATGGTGTTATTTATCAGCAGATTTATATTTTACAAATCTACATCAGAAAAAAATAAATAGCATCTAACACTTTAAAATAAATGCAGTGGGGTAAGAGCTGTGCTCCTCTTTGACTAGCGGCTAGAAGGAGAGCGAGGAGCAGAAAGATCTGGTAGTTTATCTGCATGTAGAGAAACTACAACATCTTCGAGTTTGGCTTCGTCTTAACTTAGCTGTCATGCTGCTGTGTAAAACAAACCAATGGTGGATGGGAGCAGCTTTCTTCACATTTAAACTCCCCAAGCAGGTGGTTTCAGCCAGTTTGCTGTACGAGCAAATTGATAGGTGGAAACGAACAGGCCAGCAGCTGGAGCATGATGTTAAACCCTACAGACCTGTAGGAGTTCCATTTATGCTGAAGCTGAAGTGTGCTTATCATTGAGATGAATTGATATAATGGACCATTTCATTCCCTCCTGTTCACATATCTGTGATGGGCTGATTATAAAGCGCAGAGCATCACCACCACCACTGTGACCTCAATGCTAAAATGTGATTTAAATGGGCAGGTAAGCTTCAAAAAGCCTTAACATTATATACATTACTAAAGCATTGTGGTGGACTGTGCAGGGGTACCTAATAAAATGGCCACTGAGCGTGTGACATAGTATTAACTTATTTGGAATGAGTTATTAACACATGTTTAAAACACCTTCATGTTTAGATAAACCTGAACGATGCACCGATCATTTTCAGTACAAAAATCACAAATGAAACTCGGAGGTGAAAATGTAAGTTATGGTTACGTTATGGGTTTGGCCTTTGGTCTGTTTTTGCTTGCATTTTTTTCTGAAAGCAATGATGGAGGTGGGCTTCTAAAGAAGAAAATGCAGCATAAGTAAACTACAGCTGAATGTTAAATCCTGCAGTTCAGTCAGTTTTATGAATTATACTAATCTTTAAAAGCTATAAATTCAGCCTTTTAGCAGCTGTTTGATTTAAATTTTTCAAAATTATAATGAAGTTTTTAATGTGTAAATAATATTTCAGAAAACATTAGTAAAATAAAAAGATATTTAATGTGCTGTTAAATGAAATGAACCAAGACACTCAGAGATTAGGATGGTGGATACAGTCTAATGCTGATGTACCTGTGCACTCTGTTTTTTTAAATGGAAGGTATTAAAGTATAGGTTTAAATAACTCCCTTTAAACAATAACACACATTTTATATTCTTACTATATTTGACATAAGAATATACATTTTAAATTTTGATTTTTTTGCAACTGACATATCTTTTGTTACAAAATGTTGTTTTATGACAATTACATTTATTAATTGTTGGTTTTTACCTCATTAAGATATTTGTCTACAATATATTCTATTTTACTGAGCTATATACTATTGGAATGGTTACACATTATAAGGACAAAAGTATTGGGCCACAGCTCTTAATGATTGGATCCAGGTGTTTGATTCAGTCCCATTACCACAGCTGTATGAACCCCAGCAGCTAGCCATTCAGTCGGCCTTTACAAACATTAGTAACAGAATGGGTGGTTCTAAAGAGCTCACTGAATTCCAGCGTGGTACTGTAACAGGATGCCACCACTGCAACAAGGCAGCTGGTGACATTTCTTCCCTCCTAGATATTCCACCATCAGCTGGAAGTGGGATTATTGCAAAGTGGAAGCATTTAGGAACCACAGCAGCTCAGCCACCAAATGTCAGACCACGTAAAGTTACAGAGCGGGGTCACCGAGTGCTGAGGAGCATAGTGTGGAAAAGTGTCCAACACACTGCTGACTCAGTAACTAAGAGTTCCAAACCTCCTCTAGCATTAACATCAGCACAAAAACTGTGCACCAGGAGCTTCATGGCATGGGTTTCTATGGCTGAGCAGCTGTATGCAAAAAAGTCTTGATTTGGCAGAGGAGTGATTGCTATGGGTTGTTTTTCTGGGGTTGGCCTGGGTCTCTTAGTTTCAGTGAAGAAAAATCTTAATGCTTCAGCTTACCAAAACATTTTTGACAATTCTATGCTTCTGAATTTGTGAGAACAGTTTGGGGAAGGCACTTTTCTGTTCCACCAAGACTGTGCCCCACTGCACAAAGCAAGCTCCATAAAGGCATATTTGGGTGAGTTTGACGTGGAAGAACTTGATTGGCCCACACAAAGCCCTGGCCTCAACCCCATCCAACACTTTTGGGTTGAACTAGAACAGAGCTTGTGAGCCAAGTCCTCTCCTCAAACATCAATTGCTCTTCTGGATGAATGGGCAAAAATTCCCACAGACACACTCCAACATCTTGTAGAAAGCTTTCCCAGAAGAGTGGAAGCTGTTCTAGCTGCAAAGGGACCAACTCCATATTAATGCTAATAGATTTAGAATGGGAGACCAGAAAAGCTCCTGTAGGTGACCCAATACTTTTGTCTATGTAGTGAATATTTGGTTCATATAACTTAGTTTTTACCATTTCACCATTAATTTTCCAATTTAAATACACCATATCTTTTTTTATCTTATCTTAAAATATATTTGAATTTTGTATTCATGACAATTCAAACTAAACTTTAAGATGCTCAGACTTTTTATTGTAAAACAATAAGAATAAGACAAGAATGACCTGAATGTCACTATCCATCATATTCAGAAGATATTTTAATGCTTAAAGGATTTAATGCTTGATTGATTATTTTACAGTGACCTTTACATGTTTTTGTTTTACTGTATGTTTTGATACGCCGATGACGCCGTGATTTACATTCGAGAATAAATATCTTCTGTACTATTCATACACAGGCTTCAACTTTAAAGCCTGGGTTGTGTAGGGAGAGATCTATTCTGTTTGCATCCTCCTCAGGCGTTCATATTCCACAAGGTGAGTTTATAAATGATGACGTAAACGAGCAGGAACATTAGGAACTGAGGGGAGAGGATGACAGGAGTGTCGAGCTGAGAGAGACAGAGGGAAGAAGGAGGGAAAGGGGGAAAAAATGAGGGGAGGGAGGGATAAAAACACTGCAGCTGGCTTGTTCTGGTAAATGTAGGTGTTCATTTGTGGTCCCGTGCATCATTTATACAGTTACACTCACACACAATGGGGATTTCTACTGTTTTTATAAATGTAAGAATATATGCTGTTTTCCTTTTCTTCATTAAACAAACTGGAATGTCAGGTAAGTTTAAGGAAATGGAAAAGACAGACTTTGGTTAAAAAGTGTCAAAAATTAAACTAAAAGGGGATGTTTAAGACCAAAGGCATCAAGTGCTAAAGAGCTTTTAAAACATTTCTTTCTGTAGTAAATTTTTCCTTAAAGACAATTACTCAATAAGCTTTAACATCTAAAAATCAGATTTTTGTCATCAGTTGTGATAGCTTGTGATTAATGGTTGGTCCTCTTTGTACAGTAAGTGCAATCCTCCAAATTAAGACTACATTACATCACACTGATACATCAGTCCCATTGTTTCCTGTTTCTACTTGATTCAGAAGGCTCTTGTTACAAATAATTACACAAATATCTCAAAACAGAGTTATGCATGTGACACCTTGAAAGATGAACTTGTTACACTTGTAAAATAAGACAATAATAATCAGTAAGGAGCAGCCAAAGATAAAACCCACCCAGTTCCAGTTACTTCTGTGATGTGGGTCTATGTTTAAATCTGCTGAGGGTGCGTGTTATATGTGTGTCAGGGCGCAGCGGCAGCCCTGCGGCTCTGCAGGGTGCTGCTGTATTTCTGGTAGGCGAGTGAGCGGTAACTAACCCTGGGCGACTCCTGATCAGATGGCAGCCCGTTCTGAGACGCCGGCTCGCCCTCCCTGCAAACACACAAAGGACGGAGCAAATTAGACGTATGAACGATCATTTTTAATACTCTGTGAGATCCTGACAGAACAACTCGTGCACACCTGCAGGAAAATGACTATTTATGGCGAGTTTTGTTCAAACTGAAACAGCTGCGGAAGAAGACCGACTCTCTTAAGTCCTCTTTTTGATCATGCAGCTCTACATGGTATATTCTTATGTCATTCCATAGTCTTCATTCTCTTACTGGACATGTGCCTCTTGCATGGCAAGATTTGCAGATACACACTCACTGACCACTTCATTAGGTACACCTTGCTAGTATTGCTTAAACCCCCTTTTGCCTTCAGAACTGCCTCAATTCTTTATGGCAGCGATTCAACAAGCTGCTAAAATGTTCCTCAGAGATGTTGCTCCATGTTCCTCAGTTTGAACTTCAGCAGGTTGTCTTGACCATGTCTACATGCCTACGCTAAGTTGCTACCAAATGACTGGCTGATTAGAATAACTGTGTTAACTAGCAGTTGAACAGGTGTACCCAATGAAACGCCTGTTAGTGTATATAGTGAAAAGAAAACATTTGCAAAGGCTTAGTCAAAGACCACAGTACTTTTAGTCCTGCTAATCCAGATTAAAATGAGACGAAACCTGAGGAATAACTCCAAAAATCCTTCTGTTCATCTTCAGGAGATGATGAGCAGGTCAGTTTTGATGGGTATAAAAGAAGGAAAACTGAACGCGTGATAAAACAAAAGAACAGAAACAAGTGTAGGTGTGTAGAAGACTTTGACACTTAGGGCCTCACAGTTATTTGATGGCAGAGTATTAGGTGTACAACCTTACTATGATACACTGATGTCCTGAACACTTCATCCATGTTAGCTCCATGAAGAGAGACGCTCTCACCTGTGCTGAGCTGCAGCGTCACTGGGCTGGGCCTCAGCGGGCGGGGGTTGTCTCCTCCTCTCTTCTTCCTCTTGCCTTCTTCTCACTTCCAATAACTCCATCTGGAAACACCAAAACAAACTTAACCCCCGTTTTTCGGTCCTGAGAGTTCAGCTGGTTCATGGACAGACTTCTGGTGTGCTCTCACCGTGGTCAGCCTCTCCAGTGCAGCGAAGCGTTCCTCCCAGGTGGCGGCCGATTTCTCAAAGGCCTCGTGGCGTTTGATAAGCTTCTCCACCTCGTCGACGCTCTGACCAATCTCCCTGCTGGACAGATAGGGCTCCTGTCCCAGCAGCCACGCCTCGGCCACACCTGCATCCCGAGAGAACTGGTGCACCTCGAGGACTGGACACAAATCCACATATTAGACCAGATTCAATCCACTGATCCACCTCTGAGTACAGACTGAATGGAAGGAACATCTCACCCAGTCTAAGCCACTCCCATCTGTCCTCCCACTTGTCAATCATGTCTTTCCTCTTGTCCGTCAATTGAAGCAACTTTTCTTTAATCTGTGAGGAGAAAAAGTTTTAAGAGGATATTTAAATTCCAAATGATGTCAACCACTTCTTCATACTCCTTCCATCTTCTCAGCACACTCTCTTCACATGTTAAAACATTTCCATCTCTATCCTTTATCACCCTAATCTGCTGCACATCCTTTCCAGCTCGCCAATCGATACAAGTCCTTCTCTCCTTCCTTGGTATCCAGTCTCTCATACGGCTCCCTATAAGCCTTTTCCTTTGCCTTTGCCACTTCTCTCTTTGCTGTGTGCCGAGACTCCCAGTACTCTTGCCTACATTCTTCATCTCCCTGACTATCCCACTTTTTCTTTGCCAGCTTCTTCCTTTCACCAAGTCTCCTTGTCTTCTTGGCTGCTGCCCTCACCACCTCAACTGCACTTTCCCAGTCATCTGGTAACTCATCGCTCTTCTCAGAGCCTTTCTCAACTCCTTCTTGAGTTCTGCAAAACATTCTGCATCTTCCTCCACTCTTACAGGTCACTCCATGTTCCTCCCTCTTCTTGAAAGATGTGTTCACCACAGCCGTTTCCATCCTTTTTGCAAACTCCACTCCCATCTGTTCCTCCACATTCCTCTCCTTAACACCATACCTACCCAACACCTCCTCATCCCCTCTGTTCCTGTCACCAGCATGCCCTTTGAAGTCTGTTCTGCTTAAGTCCATCAGCTGGAGCTAAAAACAGATATTCTCAGTTTTTCCACATTCACTGCAGGTAGATCAGTAAAAAGGCATAAACACTTTTTTGGAACTAAAAAAATCTATAATGTTTGAGGTCTTTCTGATTCAAAGAACTTGTCAAGATCTAAAAATACATTTAAACCACTGTGTAATACCTCTGGCATGACCACAAAAAGACTAGCAGTGCTCCTAATGAAAAACTAAAACCGTTAATGACTTCGCTGCGACTTCCACCCTTAGCAAAGCATCACGTGGCCATCTGAAGGATTTTATTTGACAGCCCATCTCTTGATGGTTTGGAAAATGTGTTTTGTGTGAACTCTCCACCTCCTCTGAAGCGTAGTGCTTTCTGGCCAGCAGGGCTTTGCCCAGCTCGATGCAGGCTGTGAAGCTGTCATTGCGGGCGTCAATCTCAGCCTTGATGCCCTGGTGGTTGTTCATCAGCAGCTCCACAGACGATACGTCCCTAAAAACAAGCAACAAGAAGACACCAATCAACAGTGTCTCTTCTGAACATGAAACATCAGATTGGCTCCAAACAAACAGACAGATCATCTTGAACAGACCACAAGGCCTTCAGGAAATCCAAATAGCTACAGGCTGAATGACGCAGTACTGTACTGAGAGTGATTCTTCAAAATGACCCAAATATTGCTATGATTTACCAGCAGTAATCAATTTTTTACAGGAAACACAAATTTAGAAATACTTCTGCTGAACTCAAAGGAATAAGATGATGACAGGAAGCTCCTCCTCCAAGTGAGTCTCTTACCTGGGCTTCTCCTGAGCCTCGATAAGGCGGATGACATCTTCCATCCACAGCATCAGGTCGCGCACCATGCTGAAGAACCGGAACTTGTCTCCGGTGTCAACCAGCTTGACTCGCCGGCCCTCCACTGCCTCCAGCAGGTTCTTCCAGGCCTCCAGGACCTGAAAAGGGAGGCGATATGACAAAGAGCAGAGATCAGACCTGAGACTGAAGGCTGGGCTCCTCTGAGACTTGGTTTAGATTGGTATGTGGTTGAAGCCACAGCCTGAAACTAGCTGGCTGGGCCTCTGAGAATCAAAGAGAGGTTTACTGTGAGGGAGGTAATCACATACAGCTCTAACTCATTACAGGGAGGCTCTTCTCTCTTTGAACACTGAATCTAGTTCTGCAGGGGTCCAGCTGTACAGTAAGGGAGCGTAACAGCCCAGGGAAATAAAAAGGAATCACAGCAAATTAAAAAAATTAAAGAAACACATTCATACGTGCAGGCTGCAGAGGCAAAAGCATCCACCACAGGGGTGGAGGGCAACATGACAACAAAGACAGTGTCTATCAGTATTTATCCATTTCTCTGGCTCCATCAATATTTTAGTGTATTATGCAACTCAGTGAACAGAATTTATCACTTCTTCTCTTCTGTGAGAACGATTTAAAGCAGATCTGTCTGTCCTGTCAGATCTGCTGTTCCAGTGGTGGACGTTCATATGAAACACGGCCAAAGTTTCTAATGAGGTCGCGTATGCACAAGTACTAATCCTTCCCCACCTGACTGCTCGAAACACTCAGTTTATCACAGTTTTTTTCTACTCTTGGGTCTGTATGATGTCATAGAAAGAGGATATCCCTAAAAATGGTCACCTCCGGGACAGAGGGCCCGCCCACCAGCTGTTTGAATACTCTTTCTGCGAGGGACAGCCAATCAGAAGAAAGCTGGCTTAAACGGGGAGGAGCTGCAGCACTGTGCGAAAGTTTTGAGCTGCATATGGGCTGCAAACATTCTGTTGATTTATCCTACTTTTTTCAGACAGGGTTTTACCGAGCGAGTGCAAACGTCCGCAGGATGAAACCAACAAAGCCCGACAACCCTGCTGATCCTCATCAGTTCAAAATGACCCATCTGACTCTTTAGACACGCCCCACAGAACGGATGGAGACATGGCTGCAGAGGACTATAAGCAGCTAACAAGCAACTACACTGAAGAAGCCACTGTGTGCAGCTGTAATTAATTATGCTTTCTGCATCTTAACGGAGGCTTAAAGAAGCTACGCTGGAAACTTTCAGCTTCCCCTCCGCCGAGTCAGCAAACCCAAGCTGTATTTGCAAACTACGAGTGGCACTTGTTTTAACTCTCTCTGAGACCCAGGCGGGTGGAGTTTACAGCTTATTGGCGGACAAATACCACCCACCACATAGTAAGGTTTAAAAATAAACAAAAACAGATAAAGACAAACGTGTTTGCAAATCAGCAGGTCTGCGGCTAACACTAGGACAGCGCTGCATGGAAAAGACTAAAATGTTACTACGGCTTATCAACATTTTAGTCAGAATACTGGAGGAAAAAAGCCTGAAACTGCAGCCAAAATGAAGACTGATGCAAAGCCAATGTTTCTGATAAACGGAGTCTCACCTCTACCTTTCTCTTCTGGGTGGACGGGGAGGATATGCAGGGAAACATACAGGGAATGGTCAAAACACAAGGCCATCAAAAACACTCAGTATCAATCAGTCCACTTATCAGGAGACGCAGATTCAACCGCTCTCACGCTGCAGGGCTCCAGCTCTACACGTTTACTGCACCATGAGGCACCTGACGCTTCCAGCAGCACTGCATCTTCTCTGATCTGGCCTGTGCTGGTGACATTTCTGAGCATTAAACTACCCGATCTATTTCCACGTCAGTGTGACTCAGTTTACGGTCCGGTCGTGTTATCAGACTGCCTGCTGCAGCAACATCATCAACACTCTTGAAGCTCCTATTTGAATCAATTAACCAGCTTGAGAAACCCTCACTCTTTTGCAAAAACGTGAACAAAGCTTCGATATTTATCTTAAAGCAACAGAAAAAGGTCCGAGAATAAAAAAGCAGAGATTCAGAAAGAAAAAGTTAATGAGCTCCACTAATAGAGTGGATATAAAGTGAACACAGCCTGTTAAAATCCCAGGCTTATCTGATGTAAAAAATGAGACCACCATGAATCATTTCCACCTTTAACGTGACCTTTGACCTGTACAAATGAACTGAAAAAGAAACTAATCCGTTAGGGGGAAAATATAAACAATAAAAATGTCCAGTAAGCTGGTTGCATAAGTGTGCAAACCCTAAAACTAATACTTTGTTGAAGGAGCTTTTTGCTTTAATTCCAGCATTCAGCGTTTTTGGTAGGAGTCTATCAGCATGAAACAGCTTGACTTGGTAATATTTGCCCACTCTTCCTTGCAAAGTGCAAGGAATCTGATTGTTGACATCCAAATCAACAAAAGAATGGGGTCATTGCGGTGCTGAAAGGTGACGTTCCTCTTCGGCTTCAGCTTTCTAGCAGACATCTGGAGGTTTTGGGCCAAAACTGACTGGTATTTGGAACTGTTCATAAATCCCTCCGCCTTGACCAAAGCCCCAGTTCCAGCTGAAGAAAAACAAGCCCAACGCATGATGCTGCCACCACCATGCTTCACTGTGGGTATGGGGTTCGTCTGGTGACGTGCAGTGTTGTTTTTACATCAAACATACCTTTAGAAATTGTGGCCAAAAACGTCCACTTTGGTTTAATTTCAGCTGAACTGTACAGGTTAAAGGTCACATTAAAGGTGGAAATCATATCATAGTCTAATTTTTTTGCATCAGACAAACCTGGTATTTTAACAGGCTGCGTTAACCTTCTATATCCACTGTAACTCTGATCTGTGTTTCCAGTATTTTGACCATGCCCTGTAGGATCTGAAAATATTTTTATTAATTTATAGTCACCTAGAGAGAGTACAAACCTATCGTTCCTCTTATCCATGACTCTAAAACTAATCCAAGTGTTTTTTACTCCTATCAGAGACTCTGAGGTGCAGAGGATCAGTGCAGTGTTAGTGCAGCAGCAGTGCAGCATGCGTGAGGCCATCAGCCTTTTAAAGTGACGTCATAACATCAGCGCTGCGTCCAGTTCACGTAAATAAGAGGAGGAGGAGGGTTTCTACTGGCAAAAACGACACAACGAGAAGATATTCAAATAAGGGGTGAGAGCGAACTGAGCTCAGTCCTGATGTGGTTTCTGCGTCGCTGCTGCCCAACACTCAGGCTCACCTCTCCTTCTCGCTTCTGGATGTCGTCGGCTTTGTCCCCAGCGTACGCCGACTGCAGGCGAACGGCGTCCTCCTGAAGCTGCCGGACCTGCGAGGGGAAAAAGTTCAGGGTGGGTTCAAACATGAAGCAGAGATCATACAGCAGAGCAGGTCACATAGTCTATGGATTGCTAAAAAGACATTAGAAGTTATGCTTATAAACGCAGGGAAAACACACCAAGTATTTTTAGGTTTAATCAAGGGAAAAACTGGATCTGAAGCTACAGAATGCTGATGTTTCTAAGCTGAAATAAAAGCATCACAGTCATAACTCTCTTGAGCTGGAGGCTGATCTTTTGAGCTGGACACAAGATTTGTATTCATCAAATGAAAATTAAACCCTGCTCACTACAGCAGCCTCCTCATCGGTTGGTCTCACCTCAAGCTTGCTCTGAAGCAGCATGGAGGGACACATACAGGTCTGAAGCGCTCAGAACTCAGCCGGCATGCCTCTGCCCTAAAATCTGACTGTGTGACTTTGATCTTTGACCCTCAAAAGTTCTAAGTGTTATCAGATATTCTACCGATCACAGGTATTAACCACGCACAGTTCGATAGAGATCCAGCCAACAAGTCAGTTTCTGCAGCGAGTCTCTAACTGACAGAAGGACGAGTGGATGGAGGCATGACAGCATGTGAAAGATCTCTGCAAATGAAAATGTAAAGATGGCACAGTGGTTCAGTGAGAACGTCCCGGGTTTGAATCCAGGCAGTGTGGTCCTTCAACATCTCTAGGCATCCAAAACAGGTTTCCCCCTTTATAGAAAACAAGGTGATTTTTATGGGAAATTAACCCGGAGACGTCTCTGTCTTATTTTTCCAATCATGGAACCTTTTAACACTTTAATTTTGTGATGGGCATGGCTTTGTGTACAGGATCACTGGGAAACAGCTCCAGACTGAAAATCCACAGGACTCCTGTAAGTTCACATGCTGGCAGCCTCTGAACGAGCGTACGGAGGGAGACGACAAACATAAGCACACTTTGTTGACGTACAGTGACAGTAAGACCCTGTGCTGACTTATTTGGCATATCTGTGCAGTTTGTCATCATTTATGAACACCTGTTCAATAAAAAAAACTGCATCAAAGGCATCTTTTTTTTTTTTTTTACAGTGCTTTTCCTTTGGCATTGGATACGTCCTCTCTGGGAGGACATTAAAAAGTTCTTTACAGAGGAAACGCTGTGATGATGTATCCACCTCACTGATAAAAACCAAAACTTCCATTTAAACTTGTGTTCAGATCTTTTGTGTCTCTTTGCTCGAGCTCTTTAAGTTCAGTTTTAGTTCCACAGAACTGACTGACAAGAACAATCAACCCAAGGTCCTTTACATTTCATGCTTTAAAGTAAAGACACTACAATATCAGAGAGAACCCTAACAATCCGGTGAGCACTCGGTGAAAGCAGGAAGGAAGAACTCCCTTTTTAACCAGAATCTGCCTCGTTGGTTGTTGTGCGAGGGGAAAGAAGAGAGAACGTGACAAATGCTTTACCTGTGTTCCTAGAGCCTGGATGTCATGTTCGAAGGTGGTGTGCATCCTCTGTAGGGTCTCCACCGTGTTCTGGTCACGGCCCAGCTCTTCTGGGAGCTTCTTGTGTTTGTCCAGGATGCGGTTAAGGATCTCCTTGGCGTCGTGATAGAACTTGTGGAGCTCGTAGGAGGCGGCGAGGATCTGGGTCCGGGTGTCGATGAGCTCCAGCAGGTCGGCCCAGGCCTCGTTCAGGCCATCTTTCCACTCAGCGATGGTGGCGGCGTCGCCATGGCCGGCATTTATCAGTTCGTCCGCTAGCCGGTTGACGCCATCCACGCGCTCCTGGCCAATGTTTCCTGTATCACGGGCAAATTCTCTGAAACGCTCCTGCAGCATCTGAAGGAGGAGGGAGAAAGGAAAGTTTAACTGAATGTCAGTTATGTAGCAGATGATCCATCACAGATTACTGTAAAGTGTGACGCACAGAAAGACAGTGAGACGTTTTCTTGTCATTGGTTGGCTTTATTTCACAAACTGATTAGAAATAAAATCCACTGAGAAGTCAAAGAGGCTCACAAACAGTTACATCCAAGACAAATTAGTCTGGTTCACCACCAAATGAAAGTGGAAAGAAGAACTCCCTTTTAACAGGAAGAGACCTCCACCAGAACCAGGCTCAGGGAGGGGCAGCCATCTGCCTCCACCAATAGGAGGTTATTTGGTCTGAGCTCCTTTATCCTTCAACACAGCCTGAACTCTCTTAGCCAAGCTTTCTGTCATCTCTTTAAGTCATCTTCAGGAATAGTTCTCCAGGCTTCTTGAAGGACATTCCAAAGCTCTTCTTTGGATGTTGGCTGCCTTTTGTTCTGTTCTCTGTCAACATGATCCCACACTGCTTCAATAATGTTGAGGTCTGGGCTCTGGGGAGGCCAATCCATGACTTAGGTAGGCTTTTACTGCATTGACAGTTTGTTTGTGATCATTGTCATGCTGAAACACGAAGCTGCTGCCAATCACATGATCAAAGTCTGATGGTGCTTTTCTGTGTTCAGTTCTAACAAGTTCTCCACTAGCTGAAATTTAGTCTCAAACCATGACAGAGCCTCCACCGTGTTTTACAGATGGCTGCAGACACTCACTGTTTGACCACCTGACCTCCTCCGTACACACTGACGACCATTTGAACCAAAAATGTGGATTTGGATCCACCCCTTCATCAGATCTGTTTCCACTGATGTTCAGTACTGTTCTTGTGTAATTTTCATACCTCAGCCTTTTCTCCCTGTTTCCCTTCCTTAAGAATGTCT